>JANHGO010005350.1:0-23249 GCA_024606505.1 Aquila spilogaster
AGTGCAAGTCGAGGTCCGGGCCGTGGAAGGTGACCGTGCAGGTCACCATGCCGCGCATGCCGGTGACCGTGCTCGGCACGTCGGCGGCGACCATGCCCGTGTCGGTGACGACGCAGACGTCGCAGGTCAGCTGATCGCGGTGCGCGGCCAGCAGACGCGCCAGCTCTACGTCCGATAGGCGGTCGCGCTGCGCGATCTCGACCACGATCTGGTTGTAGAAGCGCGGTGGCGTCCCGATCAGCCGGGCGCCGTCGTAGGCCCAGAACAAGCCCACGTCCTCCTGCCCGGGCGTGCGTTGCGGATCCTGTGGCGTACCGTGCAGCACGCCGCGGTCGCGCACGTCGCGGAGGCGCTGGGGGTGGCGTGGTGGACAGTGATGGACCAGGTCATCGACCGCGGCACCCCCGAGGTCGACGCCGATGACCGTCAGGGCGTGCATCGCCTCGATCAGCTCGGGGAACGAGCCGTGCCGCGGGGATGGAGCCGTGCCGCCCGCAGCGCCGCGGGGTGCCGGCGGTCGCGGGGTGCGCGCTCCCGGCCGGGTGCCATGTTTTAAGTGCGCTTCCTCCGTCTCGCAGAGCTTTTTTCCCCCGAGGAGTCGCGCGCGGCGGCACCTGCGGCGTTCCTGCAGGAGCTGCCCAGCTACCGCTCCGTGCTGAGGCGCCGGGCCGCCCCCGGAGACGTCCAGGAGCGGTGGGGGACCGTGCTGGGAACCGCCGCTGCAGAGCGCCGGGGGCCGCAGCCCGAAGGAGAGGAGCGCGGGGCCCGGCCCCTCTGGGAGCTGCCCCTGAGCATCGCCGACAAGAGGAGAATAAGGTTCTTTACGCTTGCTTCTCTTTACGCTTTTGAAAATGACCTGCTCCTAAAAGTATGCAGCGCGCGTGTGATGAAAGACAGGCGCAGAATGGGGCTTACTTGTCCCTGCGGGGCACTGTTTTGCGAAGTTGATCAGCCTCTTCTGCTAGGAACCCGTCACGTCCCCACCTGCAGAAGTGTGGCTGCGGCTCCGGGCTAGCGGGGCGCGGACGGGGCGAGGGAGTGCACCGAGTGGGAAGAGCACGCTCAAAACGAGGAGCTAATCTGCTGCAGACGGACATATTTCTTGCTGGCTTCCTGCTATTGTTTCAAGACTTTGTGCTTCTAAGGGTCCCCGCAGCCGACGTGTCCCTGGGAGCAGCCCAGCCCCCTTGTCAGCTCTCCGTGTGCTGTTATCTCAGTTCTTCTCTGCACTTGTACTCAAACACACCATGCTCTCTCTGTTATGGAACTGATAAGCATGAGACAGCTTTTCTCTTTTCACATCCTGTAGGCTGTTCTCTGCTGTGAGCAGTTTCTGTCCCTCAGTGTAACCATCAGCGGGCTGTGTTTCTCACTTGCGACCTCAGCTGTCTCACGTCTTACTGCTGGGCAGCTCTTGAGAACAGAGGGGGTGCATTAGTTGTTTTTACGATGTCCCAGTACAGACACATTTGAACCTTTAGATCAAGTGCTTCACGGTTGTGATTATGAGCTGGGGGGAGGTGGAAGCACAGCCTTCCCAGGAGCTGTACATCAAACAGCGTTCGGTGCTCCACAGAGAACAAGAACAAATTGCTTGCAAGAGGAAAGCTGATAGAGTGGCTGGACTAGAGTAAGAACTACAGGCTGCTTCTGCAGTCAGGTCTAACCCTCTGTACATGCACAAGAGGCTGCAGAAGGTCTGGGTCTCAATGCGCTGAATTTTATATGAAGTTGGGTATATAAAGCTCTACTCCTCAAGGAAAGGAACTGTAGTTCTGTGGTCGTGGTGCTCATCAGGAATGAAGTTGGGATGTCCTGAGATTGTTTACGTGCTTTTAGCACCGTGGGATTCTGATAAGGCTTCTTGGCGCTTCCGTGGATCGGTAATCGTGCCTGTATTGTGCAGCAGCTGCCAACACAGCACGCTTGATATAATAAATGCTGTGAAAGCTAAGCACTCAATGCCTGGAACAAACGTGCAGCCCACGCCTTCATTTAAAATGTGGAGCAAACACAGTCCAGACAGTTCTTCAGAGTGTTTGTTTAAAACATTATGTGCTGTAGCCTGTAGTTTCCATAGAATGGAATCTTTTGTGAGGAGCTATGTTTACACTCATGAATGAGGTCGTTTGTTGCCCATTTCAGTGTTGCAAACAGGGTTTAAAGTGGATTCCTGCTCAAATACTGATTTCACCTTAAGCTGAGGAGGATATGGAAGGTATCAGTACAGCACACGTGGCAGTAGCTGTGCTCCTGACGCTGCATGCAGGTAGCTTAGTGCATCACTTACACGTGTACCAAGTATTTAAAATTGGAACCTTTGTCTTCTGCTCTATGGCTGCCGCCTCCTGGGTTCCTAACTCCTGCCTTTCTCCAGCACTTGCATACAAGTCAGTTTTCAAGCTGTGCTTCTGGAGGAGAGTTGACTGTTTTTAAGGTTTTTTAAAGTAAAAAAAGGCAATTATGAGCCACTTAGAACTTTTCTTGATGCTGTTGCTGAATATGCACCATTTTGTAAAATTAAAAGGTATATATATGCTATGAAAAATCACCAAAGAAATTATGGACTATTTGTGGGTCATTCTTGGAGTTTGTGAGCAGCGTATTCTTAGGGCAACTTATTCTTAGATGCCATTATTCTCATGTACCCTGGCCAAGAAGTAATTTCTCAAACTGACTGAGCTGGTGCCTTACAGTGAATTTTAGGGAAACTGAATGATGAAAAATTAGGGGTAGCTAGGATACGTTACTGCGACTTCTAACACTTATGTCTCTCTGAAGGCACTATTGTGCTTGGTGCTGTTACTTGTATTTCTTGTGCTCAGTAATCATATTTCTCATTTCTTAGGAATTCTCAGCAGGCTGATATAAAATATTCACCTGGATGGAATCAGTGGAAAAGAACTAGTAGTAAATCATGGAAAAAAACTCTCAAGGATATCAAAGAGTTGTCATCTTACCTGGCACTTTGGCAGTATGATATTCACAGCATAGAAGGTATTCACCTTCTGTTGATTTCTCCTCTTTCAAGTTGCTTCTGTCATCAGTGATCTTATGTGTATGAGCATAGTTTCACATGTAACTGTGTGGGTTAAACAGTTGCCTGCTTCCCTCATTAGTAGTGATGAGAAAGAGCTAACTTTATACAATTTGTAGTGGGGTAGATGGAAGTACGGTGGAGAGAATGATTAGAAAGTCACTCCGCCTTTTCTGTTACATTTCTAAAAGTCTGCAGTACTTAAAACTGACTTTTAGTGATGTTTCTTCACTATTATTATTTTTCTTTCATTTTTGTCATTTTAAATATTACTGCACGTGCTTGTTTTATCCCCAGGGAAATTTGGTACCGGCATCCAGTCCTACTTCTCCTTCCTGCGTTTTCTGGTCGTGCTGAACTTTTTAATGTTCATCCTGATGTTCAGTTTTGTTACACTTCCCACTGTCATCTCTAATTATGGGATTTTCAACAGTAGTTCTGCTAAAATTTTTCCAGTCAACACAGGTAAACATCTCTATGTACGGCTGTTGTTTTTAAGACTCCTCAATTCCTTTAGCTTCTCCCCCACCCACCAGGACAGAGAAATTATGGGTGTTTTGTTTGTTTGTTTGCTTTTAATAAGAACTTGCCGTATTTTAATTAACTTGAACTTGCAGTTTAATGAGAATTACTATTTGAGTGACTTTTTCTGCCTTTCTTCTGACAGAGCCTTACTGCACAGTTTATACACCTGGTGGTAATAAGGGACTTGTTTACTTCTATACTTACCTCAAACATTTGCTCACTGGCACTGTAAGTAATTTTTTTTCCCTGTATTTCTAAGTTTCACATAGCATGTAAAACATGGAAACATATTACTTCGGAAATGATGCTCTGATAATTTTGAAAAATGATGCGGCATAGGCATCACTGGGTAAAATTAGCCTATCTCCTTAATCTGTGAGATGGTGGTTTTCAGACTGATTTTCACTGAGAGTCCACAGGGCCTAGTTAGCCACACACTGCAGCCTGTGCCTCTCCAGCTGCTAAATGTTCCATGAGCTAGAGCTTGCTCCCTGTTGTGCTCTCTGTGTAGGCTGCTAGTGTTCTTGATGCAGTGCTCTTTGATTGGAGAGGTGTGGGGTTTTATGCATGTAGTGTCCACGTTAAGTTTGTTAGAGGCTGGTCAGTACTACAATCTGCAGACTGTTGTAGCCTGCTTGTGACCTGAGCAGTAATCTTATGTTTACAAAATGCTTGTTTTTAGCCAGGTTGGATTGAACAGAGAAGTTGTTATTATTCTAAGTTCATTTTAATCTTGACCTTTTTGCAGGGGTTCCTGGAAATGACAGTTTTGTTTTATGGCTATTACACAATAGATGCTGCGTGGTTTAGTGTCGTGAGATATAACTTACCACTAGCATACTTGCTAGCTACATTTGCTTACCTTGCACTAAGTCTTCTCTGGATAATCAAAAGGTAAAGATGTTGGTATACTTCATTTACTGTTCCTGTTACACAGTTTGCATTCTCGCTCGTAGGGGACACTGAATTACAGAACAGTTTTACCTAGAAATGGAGAATCTTTTACTTGAAGTTACTATGCCACGGTACCCATTGTCTGTTCTGGGGGAGCTGAGCCAGCAAAAACAAACAATTTCAATCATATATTGAATCTGTGTTGGCATCAGTTGACTTTGGTTCCTGCAGAACCACTCACTGAAATTTTCTCAGAGATTTGTTGATATTACAGTACAATCCTTTAGTCTTTGATGAGTCAGGTTGCCTGAAGTGTGGTGTGTGTTTGTTTTTCCTCATGGCTAAAATATGTCTTTAATGAATGAAGTAATGTTGCCTTTTTCTTTAGATTTGTGGAAGGATTTAAGCAGAACTTGGTGCATGGTGAAGATCAGTTTCAGAGTTACTGCAACAAAGTCTTTGCAGGTTGGGACTTCTGCATTACAGATCTAAATGCAGCACGGCTAAAGCATCGCAGCTTGCGATATGAGCTCCAGGTGAGTAGCTTCTTTACTTTTTCTACCATTTCTATTTGCTATATTTTTTTGGCTAAAAAGGAGAAGTATATAATTATACAGATAGTGGAATAGGGATAAGAAAGATTGAAGTAGTTTATGCTGGGGACAGGGGAAACAACATCGTCTCATGTACTTTCTAGTTAACTAGAATTGTGGTGCAACGTGACAAGAACTGATAGTGAGGTTGAAGGCCCTTCCCCCATCCACTGGGGACTGAAACCAGATGCATTTGCTGCTTGTGTTGTCTGCCTCTTCCTCACACTCCAGCCCTATTTCCTGTATTAGTTTCTATACAGTCTAACAGGAAAAGCTCATGTGGCTGTGGGCAAAACCTTGGGAGTCAGTTTGAGTATACTGCCTTGTAAGTCTGCAATGTGGTATGCAGTTGTTGTGCTTAGAAAACTCTGAGAGGGCTAATGAACTTCCCAAATCATAAGGGTCTGTAAAGGGAGAACCTGAAATGCTTTTCTGGTGAAACTAGAACTCTTTTTTTTCTATGTACACTGGAAGCAGAGATTCGTGTTGTGAAACAGTGACCTCTGAAAAGATATTTCTACCTTAAATCACAAAGCAGTCATTACTGATTTCATAAATTACAGTGAGTTGCTTTGTGTTTCAGTAAAGTCCAGTTGTCATCTGAAGGGATTTTTTTAAATCTTAAATCTTTTGCCTCAGTAACTCACACCTTGAAAAAAGTTGCCCATTAGTATTACTCTTTGAATGAAGTAAGACGTCAGAAAGCACCTCGGTAATCTGTGTTTTTGTCCAGTTTATGTTGCTCTCCCAATGATGCACTGTTTTCACATCAGCTAAGCTGAAACCTACCAAGTTGACATGACCAGCTTCTCGGGGCTCTGTTTGTTTTTCTGTGTCAGTCTCCAATTTTCCTTCACAAAGAGCAGGAGAAATCTGAGTCGCAGTGGTGAGGGCTGGTTGCTTACCTGCAGAAGTGTGGAGATGAGCGGTCTGATTTACACTTTTCAAAGTGTAGTACCAAACTGAGTCTCTCACAATAGATGTCTTTCTCAAGGAAGTATGTTACTGATACAGTAGAAAAGGATTACAAGACACTTTTGTGGGTACAGAGCTCCAGACTAGGAGCATGCTGACTAGGGCTTTCAGTCCTGCATGGGCCTGTTTGTGTCAATGAAAAGGCACTTTCAATCAGTTTGGACAGCCTGTGGGAGTGACCCTCCAAGAAATAGCTATAGATTCACACGTTACTGAGGCAAGAATATCCTAAAGGTAAAAGATATAGTGTCAAGATTTGCATGCAGCATCAGGAAATGACACATTCTTTTTCTTTTGTTTGTAGACAGACTTGGAGGAAGAAAGACTGAAGCAAAAAAAAGCTTACATGACTATTAAAGAAAAGCTACGCATCTACTCTCTGAGAATATTTATAAATGTAATTGTCATTGCAGTTTTATCAGGGTGCTTTTATTCTATTTATAGAGCAACTGTCTTCTCTCAAGAAAACTCCAGTGTAAGTATCACACTTAACATTATGATAGATTAAATTGGGGCTGGTGATTTGAGCAAGAATTACTGTGAAACAGTCAAGTATCCTAATATAGAACCTTTCACGTGAGGGTTTTGAAACACTTGCTTTCTAATGACCTACATTTTTTTGATTGCAAGGAGTAAGAAGGATAAAGAAGGATGTGCAAGAAAAAACCATGGTGTCTCCCTTTAATGCAGAGGCTCCAGTCACCAGTCTGTGCCTTGAAGCTAATGCAGCTGAGAAGAAAAGCAGCCCTCACTTTCTTTCCAATGTAGCTGTTCTCACTTCTCTGATCTGCTAGTACAAATGCTTGTGTGTCTTGGCAGTGATCTGGCTCAGGGAATGATCTGGATAGAACAAACTTAATTATGGTCAGTTTTTTTTATCTGGTTCACTGTTCAGCTGTAAAAATAAACAGAAAGAAAGAGGAGAGTAAAGACTATTGTCTGCATTGTGGCTTGAGTTACAGCTGTGAGGGGAAACAGGAAGACTGATCAGGGAGCCCTTTGCCGAAGAAAAGGTTCTTGCATCGGTATTGGAAAGAATCAAGTTCGATGGGGTGTTCCCCTCTAGCAGGACAAACAGATGGGAGGAGTGATTCAGAAGCAGAACAGCAAGAGCAGCCAGCAGTTTAACAGTTTCCCAGCAGTGATTGAGTTCTCTGTAGGACACCAGGGTTTAATTAGCCCGCTGCAAGTGGACACTCCACTCTCTTTCCTCTGTTCATTGATGATGTGATGGACACTAGCTGTGTAAGAGGAAAGTTGTATTCTTGATGGACTTCTCTAAGCTGCGAGGATTGCAGAGGGAGAAGTGAGGACCAAGGACTTTGTGGCCACAGTAGTGTTTGAGGACAGAGAAGGACGATAGGACAACACCGAATAACTCAGATGACTCCTTCACTTACTGTGGGCTTGATGTATAAGGGTTGATAACTTTACCTTACCTAAGTGAGTAGGTGGAGGAGGTTGTTAAGGTGGCAGGAAAGTTGTGTGAGCTGTTTGTCACCTGTGAGAGTAACTTGAAAAGTGTCTACACTTTGGTATAGGTCCAAAACCTGATAGCTTTTAATGCTGAGCTTGGCACAGCCTTTTCAAGGAGAAGCTTTGGAGAAAAGCAAGGCTGTGTAGCAGCAGTCAGATTTGTTGTTCCAGATACAGATGCATGTTGAAGACAAAGTTTTGGACAGGAGAGACTGGTAGATAGCTGAAGAGAGCACAGTGCCAGAAATGTCTGTGTGTAGTGTCATCTTTCTCTTTTCTTGTACAGAACGTCAACATTGTGGGCTTCCAGGCTAATCTCTTAGTTCAGTATTTGCCATCCATTGTGATCACATTGGTCAACTTCAGTGCTTCTCAGATCTTTTCAATTCTGATCAGATTTGAAGACTATTCACCAGCCTTTGAAATCAAGCTGACAATGATGAGGTAAAGATATTCTTGCTATGGGGCCTTGGATGTTTGAACAACTTGTTCTTGGTAGGTTGAGGTATTGTAAACATCAACAGTCAGAGGTTGGAGTCCTGCAACAGGGGCCCTGGGCACTGGAAGCCAAGCAGGCATTATTTGGCTTATGTTTCATTGGAAGCTTTCATTTCAAATCTGTAAACAATCTCCTGTTTTGATGACAGTACAGTGCATTCATTTAATGTTAAATTTTCTGCTCCATTTAGTTGTGTGATCTGGACCTCTTCAACAATCTGAAAGTCAGTGGGCAAATTAGTAGGAAAGTACTGGCTGTAGAGCTGTGAATTCACACCACTTTGTGTGCAGCAGTTCCCTGGATGTGCAGCTATGTGTGCATAGCAACTGATTTCATTCGTGTTACAGTGCTGTACAGCAGTGAGTGAATCAGGGCTTTGCTCAAGGCAGAAGTTAAAAGTTTTGGAATAAAAAATACCTTAAGGTGAGAGCATGAACTGCCATTTGGCAGGTTAAGGTGGTAAGCTCCAGATTGAAGCATCTGAACGTTGTCAAGCGCCAATGCTTTGTATTGCTAGTTTGGCTGAGGGCCTCTGAAGGCCTGAAGCCACCCGAGGGGAATGTTGCACACAAAGTTGTCGTGCGGCCTCTCCAGCTGTACTTGAGAGAATAGGAGCCCACTGTGGGTTGAGCCCCCACCAAGTGAAGAGCATGGGGGCTCAACTTAAATGGCTGATATAGGAGCAATACAATGAAAGTAAACAAAGAACTGTAGCCTAAAACCAAGAAGGTGAAAAGCAATTAACCTGCTACTAAAGAAAGAAATGTATTTGATATCTGCCTGGTCATTCCATTAAAACTGCTGCATTTTCGGTCTCTGTGCTTCTTCGTTGGGCTCCTAAGGAGCAAGTGGAGTCAGGTGCCAGAATGGCCGTGGTTTGGCAAGTTTAAGATTGGTTTTTGCTTTTCTTCTAGGTGTGTCTTTGTGCGGTTGGCCAATATTGGTGTTCTGTTGTTTTCACTGTGGAGTCAGATCCACTGTGCCACTGACCAGTGTGAGGCCTGTGGATACAATTACAAACTCTATCCTGTAAGCAGACTTAACTTGGTCTTTAATCATCTGAACTTGCAGTAAGAGATTCTTTTTCCATGAGATTTGCTTGTTTGGAAGTATTCATAATCGGACTTGCGGTTGCTGTTCATGTTGTAGATAGTGCTGTGCACGTGTATATCCATCTATGTATCAGTCATCTTCCATTTATTTAAAGCTGATTATTTTACTCTAGTAACAGATAATAATTTAGCAGAGATTTTCTGACTACTGCAAAGTTCATTTGAGGTTGTGTTGTCTCTGTCTTTTTATTCAATAAAACAAATTGTCATCAAAAACAAACAGAAAATTTGATTTGGAAGCTCTGAAACACTTAAACGCTTCAGAAATGGAAATGATTGCAGCTTTGGTTTTATTGGTGTGAACTGATTGAGAAGTTCGTTGCTTTAGTGATTGATAGCATTTTTTTTTTTACCATTTGTCATTAGACTTTTAATCCTCATTTTTCTGGTATGTTTTTCTAGTGCTGGGAGTCTGCAGTTGGGCAAGAAATGTATAAACTGTTGATGCTTGATTTCATGATAATTATTGCTATGACCCTGTTTGTGGACTTTCCTAGGAAGTAAGTGTCTCTGCCTTTCGAGCATGCCTTTGCAGAATGATTTGATTTTTTTTCATGTATTAGTTCCTTATATTTCTAACTAGACTGCCAGTTTTAAAGTAAAATATTTCTGGTTATTTGAGTACTTATTTATTATTCAGATGGATGCACTTTTTTGAGATTTGAATCTACTTCAGACATTTTTCTGTCATGTCATTGAAAGCTTTAATGCTAGATTTCCATGTTCCGGATATTTCACATGTATTAGGGTTCAGCTAAGCTCTGTAACTTCACTCTAAAACTTAATGATGTTCTTTGTTTTTAGGTTACTAGTTACTTACTGCTCTTGGAAGCCAGTTCAGTGGTGTGGTTTGCAGGAATTTGGAATTTCTGACAATGTCCTGGAAATCGTGTATGGACAGACTGTCTGCTGGATTGGAACCTTCTTTTCACCACTTCTTCCTGCACTAGCAACTATAAAATACTTCATCATCTTCTACATTAAAAAGGTAACGAAGATGTTTGGTGGAAAAAAAAAAAAGTTGTTTTTTGATATACAGTTGATTTAAAACAAAACCTTAAAAAAAAAGGTACAGTATGCAGGAAATGAGGTAATAAAATTCCATTTTTTTTAAGTTTTTTTTTTACTTTTAAAACAAGGTAGAATTCTACTTTGAGATCAAGGAAAAGAGCACTTTAATGGCTACATCAGTTACTTGTAGCTTTTCAAAAAAATCTTCTTCTAGTAAAAGTCATTTGTAACTCTCTTTACTGTCTGCAGTGCTTAGAACCTGGACAAGATTTTGCCAAGCTGGTAAACGCTTGGGAGCAATATGGAAAGTACAAGCTTTATTAGATATGTGGTGTGGTTTCAGCATATTAGAAAGCTTGCTCTATGATTAGACATCTTCTGTGCAACAAATTCTTATCAGTGTTTAATTCCTGTGAGAAGGGGTATATCCACTGAAGTTTTGGCAGCTCAAAGCAGAAGGCTGTGTCATAGATTGTATACAATGTGACTGATGCCATTTGACCATGTACAAGTATGATCTGGATCAAACCCTTATCCAAAATAAGAGATGTGGTTTATACTAGAATGACTAGAATGTAGAGCATTCTTGTCCACTGAGCCCTTCTCAGTCCACGTGTGTGAAATGAAGGATGGTTACCTGGTGGCTGGTAGCATATCTGAAGATGGAACATACAGTTGGTGGGAAAGTAATACTTGGACTTAGGTAGTTGTAACATTCTTGCTCATTTTGCCTCTCCAGATCAGTTTGATACACACATGTAAACCTGCAAGTAGGCCTATCAGAGCATCAAGTTCCAATTTTTTCTTCTTGGTGATGCTGTTGATTGGGCTCATCTTAGCTTTTGTTCCTTTGGGAGTCAGCATAGCACAGTAAGTGACAATTTAACTTCTATGAAGCTGGCATTTGCTTTAAGGTTGTCAGTTCCCTAGAAACAGATGCATAACTTTTAAATAATAAATTAGAATACTGTATACCTTCTTATAATCAAATTATTATTTAGTTTATGTAAACAAAAACTACTGTTTTGAAGATGAAGTACACTTTTACCCTATCAGCAAGATAGTGCTGGCTTGCATGTGGATTATTTTATCTTTACATTTTGGTGTAGCATCTCATTTCTCTTCTGATTTTTTTTCACAGTATCCCCTCTTCCAAGGCATGTGGGCCATTCAGGAATTTTAACACTTCGTGGGCCATTGTTCCATATACAGTACTTGGGTTTCCAACAGGTCTGCAGAAAGTCCTCTATGGCATAGCATCAGAAGCCTTTGCAGTGCCTTTTTTTTTAGTTGTCTGGTAAGTACTATGGAGACCTGATCTAGTTATGAATGGTTTGTTTCCTTCCTTACTGAGCTGATAGCAAACAAATTGTAGACCATATTTTCCGTCTCCAGTAAAAAGCATCAAAGCCCATATGAAGCCTCAGCCCTTATGTCTTTGCCCATTTATTGCTGTTTGTTAGCTTTATTCCACCTCCTCTTCCATGGCCCATTTCCCACACTCTTCTTTCTCAGAACTCTTAACTGTTCTGCAAATTGGTGTTGTAAGTCCTGTGATCACAAATTCTGTTCATTAAACTTTGTTTAAAAGAAAAAAAGTGAGGAAGGAGAACTAAAGTTATTCTATAAGATAAAATTTGGTATGGTTTCATAAAATTTTTAGGGTTTGAGGTCATCTTTGGAGATAATCTAACTCAGCCCTCATGTTCAAAGCAGGGTAATCCTAGGGTAGGTGCTTGGGAACCATGCCCAGTCGGGTTTTGAATATTGCTAATAGTGGAGACTCCACAACCATACAGTAAAGAGAGAGCTATCAAAACACATACCATGAAATCTGAAATAGGCCTTGCCTCTACATCTTCTGGAGCTCTTTCCCAGCCTGGCAACATCAAAAATAGCAGGTGCTTCTCAGCAGAGCTATATCTTACTGAACCTTGACTGTGTGTTGTTTCTTATTTATTTTTTCTTCAGCTTCTTTTCATCTGAAGCATATGTGTAGACCAGTGATTCCCCTGACCCATAACAGCCTTTTTCTGTTTGCATAATGCTAACATATAATGTTGGTTTGTTGTTTGCAGCCTCATCATGTTCTATTTAATTGCCTTGGCTGGAGCGCAGAAGAGAGTGGTTGAGCAGCTAAGGGAACAGCTGGTTATGGTAAGATTTAACCCCCCATATCTTTGTACCCCAGAAGTTTTCCTTGTTGCATCCATAATCAGGCATGCAGAGGAACAACAGTCTTCTCGCACTTCTGCATATTTGGTGTTTCAGCAGGCAGTGAAGAATCTTTCATAGATTACACAGGACAAGTATCTGAAGTACAGAAGTATTTTTCAGCCTAGTTAGTGTGCTTGGGCATCAGCTGCAACTGCAGCAAGACCCAGTTGTATCAGGCAGCGCAGGTGCATGGCATGCACTTCTGAGAAGTGGTGCCCCTGTTCTTTATCTGTTGTATTGCTTAAATCAACCCATCTGCCTGTTTTTTTCCTGCAAAAGAGACTCTTAAACTTAAGACTCCTGTCCTTCCCCACCATCTTTCAGTCTTTGATTGTTTCCTTCACACTAGGAGATAGACAGACAGACAGCTTCTTGCCCTTCACTCCAAGTCTGTGTTTCTACTTTACCATGTCTGGACTTATTCCTGAGTGCAAGTCCCAGCACTGCCTGCAACGAGTGCTTAAGGTGGAACAAATCACCACTAACTAGTCTTTGCAGAATGTTGCCGGTGCTGACATGCTTATTTGCAACCATCAAAAGCTAAAACTGTTTGTCAGTTTAACAGTATTTGTATACTGTGATCTGTCAAACTGCGCTGATTCAAATCTAACCTTTCTAGTAAGACTTCTCACTTTATTGGGAAAGATCCTGGTTTTTGCTAAGTGCATCTTTTAGGTATGACACTTAACAATTTGTCCTTAGGGAAAAACAACAAAAAACATGGTGGGCGTGGGATCTAGGAGCAAAAACCTTTACTTTATTTTGCTTGCTCACTGTTGTTAGGCTTCTTGGAAGTACAGTTTTAAATTTTTAGGTCTGTCACATGTTTCTATTTGGGCCCTATTGGTTAGCATGATGTACCATGAGGTAAATGATTTCAAAGCCATTGTTAAAGTAGTTGAGGCAGTTGAGAGAGTGCTGTTAACCACTAATTAGAGTACCCTGTGATGAGAGCATCTATCTACTTCTAATAAAGAGATGAGTTGTATGTAGAACATACAACAACATGTACATCAAGAGTGTGCTTTTCTGTCTTTCCAGGAGGGTCGTGACAAGTTGTTCCTAGTTGGAAAAATAACAGAAGCTCAGAAAAATTCTTGAAAGCCACAAAAAGCCAGAAGTTGACTCTTGGAACCGCTAGATAAGGGTAGAAGATCTGCAGCATGTGAGAACAGAGCAGCTGACCAGCACTGCAATCTGTCTGTTGGACGCTTAATGTTCTTATTAGTGTTGATTATGCTAGTGGGCCTTAGAGTTCCCAAGACTGGAAGTTTAGTTTATTTGTACCCTATTAGACCTGTTCAAAACATTGTATGGCAGAGCACCTCATTGCTACTATCGTTTCAAAGCTGTTAGGGTTTGTGATGAGTTCCTGGTTTGTATTTTTTCAGGAGTTTTGGGCAAAATATGATTAGAACCAAAATGATTTTAAAACTCTGTACTGCTTTTATAGATGATACTTTTCAGAATGGGGGTGGGGTGGTTTTATGTGGTTCCCACTCAGGTCTCTTTCAAAACGAAGGCAGAAGAGACTCATGTCAGTATTTTGAGGTAGCGCGGTTGAACACTAGATGATGACAACAAGAAGCTGGTGGGAGCACGCAGCTGCTGCGTGCCGCGGTCCCTGCTCTGTGGTACCGGTCTCACTGGTGTGCAGGAGCCTTTTTTAAATGGGTAAGGATTTATTACTTGCGTTTCAGTTCTGTACAGGTGCCTTGAATACTGTTCTGTGTTCTAAAATGTGAATATTTGGGACTTATTTATAGTTCAGAAATGCAGCATTCAGAAACTCAGATGCCAGTATCCTTTAAATTCGTGTTTAAACGGAGCTGTGTGACTCAGAACCGTCTTTCCGTGTAGCCTGCAAGCTTTCCCCTCTATTTAAATGACTGTTTTTCTCCAGATTGTTGTGTAAAGAATTGCGTACATTACTTGAAATTTCTGGTAGTACACTGGTGTTTAATGTGAGACAGTTTTCTTTTTATGAGATGTTTTGTAATGTTTTCTGTCCTCAATTTGAAAGAAATTAACATGTAATAAAGCAGTTTTTAAAATCTAATACCTGATTTTTTTAAAGCTTTATTGAACGCTGAAACGGAGTTGACAGTTTGAGATTTGATTGCCTTACTTGCACTAAGGGTAGCACGGTGAGCACCTTCCTCAGCTCCCGCTGCGGCACCGCGCGGGAATTAGCTCACGGGCTCCCGCCTCGAGGGGTGCCCCGCCCACCATGTTTCGTTCCCATGGAAACCAGGGGACGCTGGTCTCGAGTGACAGCTCCGCTGGCCCGTGCGGAGGCGGCGGGCAGCCAATGGGAATCGTGATGGCGGCGGGAGGCGGGAGCCAGGCGGCCCGCGATGATGACGTAAGCGGCGCGACACAGAAGGCAACGGGGTCAGCGGGATGGCGGCGGCCGCGGTTCTGGTTCCGGCGCTGCGGTGCTCGTTGGGGCGGCACCGAGCGCTGACCGGCGCTGCAGGTACGGAGCTGCCCCCGTCGGCCGGCCGGGGCACCTCGCTTAGGCCCTCACAGCCGGGCCGGGCGGCGGCGGAGCCCCACTCACCTCTGTCCCTCCGGCAGGCCGCTGCGGGAGGTGGCCTTCCCCCTCCGAGGGGGCGTCCCTAAGGCCCTGCAGCACGAGGGCGTCTCTGAACGGCATCAACAAAGCCGTCGTAGACCGCATCATCCGCGTGGACCACGCCGGGGAGTACGGCGCCAATCGTATCTACGCCGGGCAGATGGCCGTGCTGGGCAGGACGGCCGCGGGGCCGCTCATCCAGGTGCGTGGGACCTGAGCCCTTCTGGTTTGCATGGCGCTTCTTGGTCGTAGTGGAGTGTTTAATGCTTCAGTCTTTGCTGTCATTTGGCTCTGTTGCAGCAAATGTGGAATCAAGAAAAAGACCACCTGAAAAAGTTTAATGAGTTAATGATTGCATACAGAGTCCGACCTACTGTCTTATTGCCTTTCTGGAATGTAGCAGGCTTTGTTTTAGGTGAGTTTATGTTATTATTGCTGTTGTTGGTTTTGGAAGTCTTCAAATGCTTAAATTATTCACATTGTTTCAGATTTCACTGTTTGTATGCGTTTGGTACCGCAATCACAGGGGCTGGAAGCTCTCTTCTTGGAAAGAAGGGCGCAATGGCTTGCACGGTAGCAGTGGAAGAGAGCATATCAGACCACTATAACAACCAGATCCGAACTCTATTGGAAGAAGATCCAGAAAAGTACAAAGAACTGATGCAGGTAACTGTGACTTAAGAAGAACATAAGAAATTCATTGGACTTCATAAAGTGACTTGACTTTTAAAATGCTGTGCTAATCTGAATTTCTAGCATCTCTCTTCTGTTGTTCAGAATTCCAAAATCAATAGAAATCTTAGGATAAAAAGATGGCTCTTCCTTCAGCAACACTAAGCTTATCAAGCAGCAAACTGAAATGTACATTAGATTAACTTCAGAATGCTTTCAGTACTTCATTGCTCTCCTTTTCACTGGGAGAACTGGGCCTTAATTGTGATTACTTTTAATTGAAAGAAAGGGTTAAACTAGACACAACTGAACACAGTAACATTCAGCAAAGAGCTAGAAATGTGTACACAGGCTGTAGGATAAGCAAATGAAAGCAAATTTCTTGGATGGGGACAGTGGCTGAGGGTAAGTTAGACTATGTTAAAATGGGCAAAAGCTGTGTTGGGTTACAAGGAAATACCCTTACTGATTATCTGTCAAGGCAGACACCTTCATTTTGTTAATTGAATTGTCAGAGTAACAGTTGTATGTGTCAAACGAGTTAGTCACTATGACTACAGGTTTTCTTAAAATTTTGAAAAAGATAGTGATATGTTAAACAGTAGCTTAGTTTTCTGCAATGCTTTTGCAGAGCATTTGAGTAACTCTAGTTCTGGGAGATGATATAAATAATCCTTTTCTTGGCAAGTTGGAAGTTGAGGATTTGGAGAAACTTCTGAGAGACCTGGGCTTGCCATGGTGCACACAATGACGAATGGGTTGTAGTTCTATATTCAGATGCCTTGACGCTTCTGCAAAGTAGATTTACTAATTACTTGCTATTTTTAAAGATAATAAAGCAATGTCGGGATGATGAACAGGAGCACCGTGACGTTGGGCTTGAGCATGATGCAGAGAGAGTAAGTATAATGTTAACTAATTGGTGCTATTTGTAAAGATTTAGATGTGATACTGTTGCCTTGGCACAAGTTTCCATTTGAGGAATATGGAAAATAAGTGGCTCCTGAAGATAAATGTAAGAAGTGAGTGACAGCATTGCATCTTATAGCTTTTATTTTTTAGGAGAGTGGTTTGATTTTGTTTGAACTCTTGTTAAGTGTTAGTGATTTTATTTATTTATTTTATGAGAGTTGTCCTATGCACAGTTTTGCTTTTATTTAAAATTTTTTTTTGAAAATGCAGCCCCTAAATCCTATCCACGCGGCTGGAAAGTTGAGGCACTGTGCTGATAGGTGAACACAGCCATATTAGAAAGGGTGAAATAACTGAATATCATATGAGGAATGTATGGCTTCCCCATATTTTTTTTTCCTCTTGGTTTGTATTTATGATTAAATCATTTCATTTTGCAAAGTTGACTTTTATTAATTTTTTTCTATAGAGTAGATTAGACTACAAACACAAGTGGTTTTTTTTAAATATCATTTCCTATTCCCAACCACAGATCTAGTTCAAATAAAACTCCACTCTAATAGATACTTCTAATCTTTTATTCTTTGTTTTCCAGGCACCAGCTTATTCTGTTTTGAAGACAGTAATACAGCTTGGATGTAAAGCTGCAATATATTTATCTGAAAGAATTTAGTGATATTTTCCATAATGCTTGCAGTAATAAACTGTGAAATGAAATTGTATGGAAGACTAAGCTTTATTTTATTCAGATTGGCAAAATTTTCTTAATTAAACATCTGATTCAACCACATCTGATTTTGTCACATTGAGTACCTGTTCAAAAAACATACAATTGAGTCATTTGGTCTGAATGTGAGCAATGGCAGAATTGGCAGGAACTGTTCACAAGGTGGCAGTAAAATAAGTATATATTTACATGTATACTGTGGGTATACGTTACATATATATCCACACACATGAAAATAGTAAATTTTATATTGCCTTCAAATTTATATATCCTTGAAGTAAGTTGGAGCTTATTAGCTCATTTTAAAATCATCAATACTGAATAAGTAGGATATTTTTGAATTGTATTTTCAGGCTAAGTAAATGAAGCAAGTACTTCTGTTCAGTCTGCCTTGAATAAAGATTGGTTGTTATAAGTCTTTTATTTTAAGCCTTGCCAACTTATTCATTTATTTTGTCTCAATTTTTGGATTTTTTAAGTTTGTCTTCCCTTGATTCTGTTCTCTGTGTGCACGGGAGTAATGGATGTATAAAGCAGGTGGAGAGAGCAACTTAGAGCATATGTGGAATTGCACTTAATGTTCTCTTAGAGCTTTCGAGTTTATCTTCCTTTGGCTCTAGTCTTCAGTGACACTCAATATTGAAATGATTTCTGCATGCTCCCTACTGACATCCTGGCTTGTAGCAGTAGAAGTGCCCAAGAGGGAGTTCTGTGTATCTGCTCTGTTAAACTCTAACCAGAGATGATAAAAATACAGCAATGGAATTAGTATGTTATAAACTGGTAGGGATGAAAAGCATTTTCTGCATAATTGCATCTCTTGCTTGTTAGGTCTTAAAAACTTAATAGCCAACACTTAAAATCCTTGACAGAGACTTATATTTTCATAGCTTTAATAAGAGCATTATCTTTTTATCATACATGGCAAGGAAAACCCTATGAATAATAAATAGTGCAGGTGACACAGCCATGCTTTTGCCCTTTTATCCATGCTTCTAAAACCTTGATCAGCTCAGCTTGTTTAACTGCCAAAAGCTACCTTTTGTTTCCCAGTCTTAAAGGTCTTCCAATTTTTAGTGTGTGTGTGTTTGTTGTTTTTTTCTTAATAAGAATAATTAACCATGACAGATCAGAGAGCAGTTGTGTCTTTATGTTGTTAAAGGCCATGACGTGTAAAGAAGTCAATATTTTTTTAGCCAAAGCAATGGGGCATAACTGAACAGGTTAGCTCTGGAAGTGGAATGTAATGGGTGTAAGCCTAGCTGAAAGGGAGAGAATTGGAAACCAAGAACTAAAACAGTAGCTGTGTTGTCAGTCACTGTCATGAGGAATGCAGTCACCTTTGCCAATCTTGAATTTTACCTCATGGTAAAGCCACACATTCTACTGGGACCTGTTATGTAGTTGTACTGAGTTTTGTTGTGTGAAATTTCCAGTTGATCTGGCTGGAATCTGTGGACTGACCTTGTAGCTGCTTTGAGACCAGAGGAGGATAAGCAGTGCAGGAATCCAAGACCTGCATCTGAGAGCGTGGCAAGGTTTCAGACAGCGTGTAATCCAGGTACATCTCTGATTCTACGTTTTTGAGGAGCTCTTTTGGTATGTGTAGCTACTGATTAGTCATGAAAGGATTATTTTCCCTCTTTTTGTGAAGGAGTTTAGACTGGAAGCAAAGTCTTTAATGCACAAACTCCTGTATGATTTATTACAACTGGCATTTTGTAAGTTCTTTGACAATAGTTTCTATCAAAACATTGTGAGACTGGCCTGACAGTACTCAAACTACAAATGCTATTTGCATTGTTTGAACAATGTAGCATTTGGTTCTCTCTCTGACTGATTTGCCCATCCACTGGAATAACTTCTGGAACTCAAAAGCTGAATGGCTGATTGCTCAGGGGCTACATAACAACAGGGAGCTCTAAGGGATTCTCATTTTTTTCATCTCACTCCCAGGCAGTTGTGAGCAATGTGCATGTCATTGTGAATTTAATAAAGGGAGATTATATTGAACTTAAGATGTCTTCCCTAAATTGACCAATGCTTTGTGCATGAGGTAAGTCTCAATTTTCTTACTTTAATTGTCCTGAAGCATTGATATGGTGGCATGTAGAAGATTCCTATATTATCTGAAGAAGTACGAAAGAATGGTTAATTAAAGTGGCTAATGAGGTAGCAAGTGTTTAAAGAACATGCAGTGCAGTTGTGTAAGTAATGGAGTTCAGTAACTGAGTATTAGATAATAATTAAAATAAACCACAAACTCTGTGACATCCATTACTTCCATTGGGACTGGATGCCAGGTGATGCTGGCGGCAGCTGTCCCATAGGGGTTAACGGCAGGCAGAGGCTGAAGCACAACTCTTGCACAAGTCTGTTATCTTAATGATTCCCAGTCAATGCTGGTCTGGCTCGGGTTGTGCTGACAAAGGAAAAGGAGCCTGGTCAGACTGTTGTGCAAAGGGACAATGGCTCTGCACATTCATCTGTGACCCTTCAGCCCCAGACAGCTGTCTGCATGGCAGAGCTGTGTGACCCTGTGGCAGCGTGGGTCTGGCTGTGGGCAGCATGTCTTGGTCATGCTGCCATGGCTGAGCTGGGCAAAGATCCACCCTGTGTGTCTGCAGTTGATGTAACGATGCTGACATATGCTGAATGGACGTTGTACCTCAAGTTATGTAAAATGGGGCTCGTAAGATTGTTTGGCAGAGAGCTAAATCATTGTCTGAGATGATAAATATTACCAGTAGAAGATAAATGCCAGACATAATGGGCTCGAGCTTTGTCTGGACTGAATCTCTGTGGCTCACTTGAGTGTAAGAGAGCAAGGCTGGCTGCAGCAAGTCTGGGAGATGGATTGTGTTGGTAAAGCTTGTTGGCACGCGTATGTGGAGTTGTGAGTCAGTGTTGGGTAATGGAGTCAGCAGGTCATAGGAATAGCTTTGGTGGTAACAGGTCTCTAGAACCCCTGCACGGCCAAGGAACCAAGGGCCAAGGAAGGAAGATTTTAGAAGAGCAGAAGGAATTACTTAGCAGAGTCGTTGTGTTAATAAAATGCAAGATTTTTCCATATTAATAAAATATCCAATTACCTTGAAGCAGGAATCATTATCTATTTTTGTGCTATCTTTTCCAGTATTTTTTCAGATATCCTTCTGTTTTATGCTGTGCTTTAGTAAACGTAACGTATTGTTGGTTTCCTGCTCTCAAACATTAGCCCTGAGTGAATGGCAGTGTAAGGATGTGCAGTAACTGATGATATGGGTGCATTTTTTAAATACTGTCAGAACATCCAAAGGAGGGCTGTGACGCTGGGAAAAGGTCTGGAAGGCAAAAGGAATGAGAGCGGCTGAGGCCTGTGGTTCTGTTCGGCCCAGAGCACAGGAGGCTGCGGAGAGCCCTCGTGGTGGCCCGCAGCTCCTCACTGGGAGCGGAGGAAAGTGCTCTGCTTTCTGGTCACGGTGCCTGAGAGAACCGTGTTGGGGGCTGCCGAGCACCACACGGACGAGAACGCTGTACTCCATTGGTAGCAGCACCCGAAGGCTCCGCCCTGAGCTATGAGTACAACAGAGACATCGACAGCGCAATAGTCGTGTAGCTTTTCTATTGTTTTATTATTAACTAATTAAATTCATTATTAACTAAGCTTGAAGCCGTCCCTGCTACTGGCGCCGTGGGAGCGGCCTCTTGCGGGGCTGCGAAGTGCCCCGGGCGCTGCGGGCCCTCCTCTTCCTGGGGCGCCGGGACCGCCGGGCTGAGCGGTCCCTGCCCCGTTCAGCGGTGGTGGGGCCGTGGCTGCAGCCCTGGGCGGAAGGTGCCGCCGCTGCCTCCTGCTCTGGCTGCCCGTGGTGTTCCTCCGTCTCCCTGGGGACGGGAGTGGTGGGACGGGCACCGAGATCCCCAGGAGCTGTACGGGAAGTGCCCGGGAGTTCCTCCTCGCTGGGACCTGTGGGGTTGCCCGATGGAGCAGGGTACGAGGTGGCCGTGTTCCGCAGGGGCGCCCTCTGGTGCCTCTCTGCTTCGTACTCCGAGGGCAGCGTGGTGGCACACGGCAGAGAGCCGTCCACCCGCACGGAGAAGTGGATGGCACTCATAACGGTCCTGCAGAGCGGGCAGGTGGATTTCCTTGAGATCCACTGCAGGATGCAGCTGAGGCAGAACGTGTGCTCACAGGGAACCACGTAGCTGTTGGGTCTGAGGTCGCGGCAGATGGAACAGGGCCAGACCTCTTCCATGGCCACGTCCTCCACGCTGCAGCGGGCAGGGGGAGCTGGAGATGGAGAGCTTTGCCCTCACTGCAGTGGGTGCTGCGCGCTGCAGGAAGAAAAGGCTGCAGTCAGTGGCCGTCCTGGGGTGAGCAGCAGCAGTGTCCTGGTCCCTTAGCAGAAGACCTCCCCACCCCACGGCCGTCCTGCTCGTTCTCCCCGCCGGCACAGGGCCGTGCTGCTGCTGCAGCTGTGGCAGCTCCTCGAGCCCCAGCACCACCCCACGGCCACCGCAGGGCCGTGTCCCCGCACCCCTCACCTCCGCTGCCTCGAGTGCGCAGCCTGCGGCCCCGCTGCCTGAGCCAGGCAGGGCCGGGGAAAGGCAGGCGATGCTGCGGGGATGGGCACTGAGCACAGCTCCCAGAGCCCCACGGCAAAGCCCAAGAACGCCTCGCTAGGTCTCCAAGCCTCGCAAACACGCTGAGCCGGGAACCAGGTACACGCTCGGCTGGGCCAGACTCTGCTGTGCCCCAGTATATGCAGCCGAGGGCCGTGAGGTCACAGTCTGTCACCCGGTGATGCCACACACCGTTGTTCTGTGATGTAGCAACCTCTGGTTTGGTGCTGTCTCCCGGGGAAGCCTGTTCAGCCCAAGAAGGCTAGAGAGGGGCTCTTCATCAGGAAGGCAGCGACAGGACAAGGGCTGGGAGTTTAAAATAAAAGAGAGCAGAAACAGATTGGGTATTTGGATGAACTTCTTTCCGCTGGGGGTGGTGAGGCACTGGAGCAGGCTGCCCAGGGGAGCTGTGGATGCCCCATCCCTGGCTACAGCAGTTCTCTGATTTGGTGTTTCAGACGCCTTTCTGGCCCCAGGCCTGCAGCTTCTCACTGGGTGCAGACTTGATGCCCCTGGTGAGGCAGTTCAATAAGCATGGGTTGTTGATGGCTCGTTACATCCCCAGACCGTGAGCTGACTACTAACCATGGCTGAGTGCTGCCTTGCCCTCTTATCTCCTATCCCTCCTGGTTCTGACTCCGGCAGGAAGAATGCAACTTGTTTGAATATTCTAGGGTGACTGAAATGTGATTTTATATATATATATAATTTTTAAATGTAGGAGCTATCTGCTCTTCAAATCCTCCCACCCAAATATCACAGCATTATTTGCTAATGAGAAATAATTACATCTCAATATTAAGTGACACAAGTTGTTGTTTGCACACAGTGTGGGAATCTAGCAAGATATCAGGCATATGTTTAGGGGGATTATGCATGAGAAGTGATTTCTCTTGTCAGAGAGCTGAGCCTTGCAAAGGAAAATGACAGATACATGGGTTTACAGACAGACTCTAGATCTGGTTGTATTTGCTTATCATTTGTCATAAACGCAGATACATGCAGCACAAGTACTAATACAGCATAAGATGGAACATATGCTCCCCTCCAGCAGCTGTGGTGTGAATCCTAACACTCATGGGATGCTTCAGGTTTGTGACCTGCGAGAGCGTTTGTACTGGTAAGCTGACACAAAATCCTTGAGCCTTCCTACGGGTTGTTGCACAGTCCATGGAGAAATCCCAACCTGAGAAGGTGAAGTACAGACTGGCTTTCAGCTTCTGTTGCTGGCAGTCAACTGCTTTAGCAGCCACCTGGATTATCGTGGTTTTATGATTTTTATTCGGTTTCGGTCACTCTCTCTCTCTTTATTTGATTTATTAGCGCAATTCCACTTATTATTCCTGGAACCATCGACGATCCATGGAACTGAATCATTAACTCTTTAACTCCCAGTACCTTACATGATGTTATGATGTG
>JANHGO010005351.1:0-23247 GCA_024606505.1 Aquila spilogaster
TACCGACTACAGATGTTAGTTTCTTCCAAATTTGGCTTGAGTCGGACCTTGACCAGCACTGTGGTTAGGTGGGCGCAGTGCTCAAATTAACCCTTGGCTGTTGGGTTGTTATCTGTCTCCCCCGAATCCACTTTGAGCCGATGCAGCCGTCACGACCAGACACATCCGTTACGACCGCCACTGGTGGTTGTCGCTTGAGCGGGGTTATAGGAAATCCAGGTCAGGTTGGGGGCGGAGGGAGCACACCGTCACGAATATACACATGGGGTAACAGTGAGCCTTGCGGATGCGATGCATTTGCAGGAACTGTATGCATCAGGTTAGCAAAAAGAGAAGAAAGAGGAAGAATTGTAGTAGAGAAAAATGAAAAAATGGGCATGTGGCTAGATATCAGAAATTAGTCTTAAAAATCAGGTCTGTAGCCAAGGGAGTTACATAGTGAGACACCCTTTCTTGAGGGCTCATGTGAAGATGTTTTTGGTAGTATTAATGTGGAAGAGGAAGGAGTTGGAGGTAAGAGATAGTCAAGGAAGAGATGCTGGTGCCAGGTGTGAAAAAAAAATTCAGCCAAGAAAAAGGTGGTGAAATGAAAGTTGTTTAAATGGGAAGGTGCATAAGAATTATGGGGTGAACAGCCCAAAGTCATTAGTCTTGGAGACAAAGGGCAGATTTGTGTGTGCACACAGCTATTTCAAGGCTGAATGGGGGGATAGAAAACCACAGAGAATTTGTGACAAAAATCAGAAGTTTGTGTGAGGTACCTTTGAGAGTATTGACTATTGAGGCTGATCCTGGGCTGATTAATATGTGAAGTCTTTCTGTTTGTTTCAATGGGCTCTGCATCAGGGCATTAAAAGCACTGTAGCATACTCACCAGTTAAACAGATTCCCATCTCCCCTCTGAATATTCATATTCTTGTGAAAGCATTATTCCTGGTGTGTGGTTTATTTTGTTTAATTAAAAATGGACGTACAACAAAGCTCGGCACTTAAAATAATATTTGGCGCGTAATTGAACCCCAACATGTTTTACACAATACTGAATTACATGATGTTGTTTGAGATATTCTGGAGACAGCTTTGACTGTTCATAATAATTAATATAGTTCCTCTCAGCTCTGTAATGTGTCTCAAATGTCAGCTTTCTTGGGTCACATCCAGATGAAGCACTGCAGTACTGTCAGGAGAGCTGCCATTCTCTGGAAGGGATAAGAAAATGAAAGCCCTGTCTTCATATGACAAAAAATTTTTCAATATATTTTTAAAACTAATATTGTTTAGTAGTGTCTTGTCCGATAGATCTTCATTCCCATGACTAAATTAGTTTCTGAAACTAAATTCTTGTCTTAAAAGAATTTTTAAATGTGCTTTCCAATACAATGTATTTCCAGACCGTAGTTTATGAGAGGAAGTATTTATTATTTTATATTGGATGAGTGGCTTATTCCCAGTTTTAGGTCATTGTAAAGTATAATTCCGGTTAAGGATATGGTTAAGTGCCTGGCTGAAATGGGCAGATAAATTAACAACCCTGCTTGTGCAAATGTGTTTATGCATGGTCAATTTAGGCGAATGAGCTGCCTCATTAAAAGAAAAGTGGTTCCTTAAAATAATGTACATTGGTGTATACACAGTATTGACAGAACTGAACTTTATTAATGCAACTGTGATATTAATGAAACAAAACACAGACTACAGTGAGAGAAAAAAAAAGATTTTTTTAAATTATTTGTAAGCATGGATATGCATAGTTTCAATGTTTATGCATAAGAAAGCCAAATCCTAAATATGTTTCCTTGATCTTCTACTTATTATCCCCAAAAATCTTTACATAACAAAATATGCATCTCATAAAAAGAAACAACTAATTAAGGAAGCAGAGTTTCTGTAGAAAAGGATGTAGGTGAGTTATAGTACATCATAATCTGTTCATAGGCCAGCCGTGTATAAAGGGATATATTACCTAACCACATTTGTAAGACCTTTGCTGAAGTACTGTGTCAATTTGGGGTACAGACTGCAAGAAAGATGAAGCCTGATTGAAAAGGAAAGTAAAAATAATGATCAAAGACCTAGAAAAATATGACTGATGAGAGAAGATTGAGTGAACTGGTGTTGTTACATCTGGAGAAGTGAAAATTGTTACCATTTTTCCTCTAGGTTCTGAACTATGTAAAATGCTGCTGCAAAGTGGAATAGAATAAACAGGTTTCATTTTCCTGCTGGACAGGAGAAATAGTTCTGGAATAACATTGCAGCAAGGAAGATTCAGATTAGAATGAAGGACAATGTATTAGGAATAAAGAGAGTTCAGCACAGAAGAATATTGCCTGAGGATGCTGCAAACTCCTTATCAGTGGAGGGTTTTGATAATAGCTAAGCATTTGTCAGGAACGATACAATTGATTTTGCCTTTTTGCACGAAAGTGAGCTACATAGCTTCTTAAAATGCTTTCAATTATTTTTCTATCATTTTAGCAGCTAAATAACAATATTTAATACACTTGTATACAATATTTTGGAAAATGAAAGTATAAAGACATCTTTGAATTAAACTGTACCGTATCCCTGTTGTCGAACCCATCTGGTTTTGTTAAAATTTTAGTCCTGTTCTGAATGTGAAAAATCTGAGTTAGTGATAGCCAGTCTTTCTCCTGGCAGTCTTTCTTCTTTAAACTACTGCAAAAGAACGAAAATTCTTGGAATGAAAAGCAAATGAAAAATGCAGGGATATATAAACTAGTAGCTTAATAAAATAAAACCAGGGACTTATAACTCTGTCCCACTCTGCCTTTATGTTATGCATAAAATAAGCAAATAGAATAAAGCTAACAACATATGACCTTGTTTCGGTCTCAAACTTGCACTTTATTTTCCAGATCACTAACCAGTGGTCTGCCTGTGCTGTCAGGTCAACAGGAATTTCCATTAACCTGAAGATAAGCAGCGTTAAGTCTATCTGTATTGTTTTAGTGACAATATGTAGATGCACTTACAATGCAAAGTGTGAGTTTGTGCTGGTATGAGTGATACCACCTTTTAGATCAAACCTTGCTATAAGATTCTCATGACAGCTGCTTACTTACCTGATTGAAAGTTGATGGCCACTCAGTAATTTCACAGTTCAAGACAGTGCAGACATATGTACCAATCCAAGTGTATGGATTTCTACACACTAGCTTTAACGTAAAGGTCAGTTGTTCCCTGCCAATTACCTTAATCCAATTTAATGATTTCATTACGTGTCAGTTTGCATGCTGTCAAAAACTTAGGAATACGCATGCATGCACATATATATTTCACTTAAATATTTGTGTGCATAGATAAGTTTAAATTAAGAAAATTGAGAAAATGACAGTAAGTGAAAAAAGGTCTGAGTTTTACAAAGTAAAATACAAAGCATTCTTGTTGTTATATTACTTGTTACAGGCTTAAAAGCATTATAATATGGACAGTGATTTGGAAGAGTCCTAATACAGTTCAGTTGCAATAAAGGATTAAAAAGCCAAAATTCTTGGCACAAATAGAAGTTGTTTCATCTTCTGTGCTGAACTGTATTTACAGCTAGAAAATGCTTTCTAATATGTAACCCAAATCTCTTCTGTTGCAAATTGAGCTGATTACTTCTTATCTTACCCTGCGTAGACATAGAGGACGATTGAACACAGTTTCCCTTACAAAAGATTTGAAAACCTTGTGTCTTTTTTCAGAGCCCCTTTTGTCTAGAATAGAGTTTCTTATCCTGTGAACATCATCTGATGCTATTCTATGGGCTGTTTAAACTGGCCTAAATTGGAAGTATTCAATTAGCTTTGATTCAGTCATTTGATATGCTGGTGGCAGTACCTTATTACAAGGAATTCTTTTTTCTTTTCTGACATTAAGCAAATCTGTATTTTCAAACGACATTACTTACCTACTTGAAGAAATTACTCTGAAGTCGGGTGTGAATTTAGAGTGCAACAATTCCTGAGCCCTGATGGGGAAACTTGTATTACACAATCAGTCAGAGATAAAGGACCTTGCTGGAGGTGATTTCAGTTATTTTAGTGGAATCTGCTGCCGAAATTATGGCTGCTTCTGGAAGTAGCTGTTCAAAGTCACTTTCTGCAAGCTGCTGTCCTCTCTGGTGGGACATATGTGTCCCTGTGTGGCTTGGAGAATGTTTCTTCTCAGCTCTGAAACAGGATCCATGCATTTTCTACCTGTGTGAGGAAATGTTGTGTCCATAGCCCTGGCTTCACACTCCCAAGAATCCTCCAGATCTCTGGAATGAGCTGACACTCCCTTGCCAGCATAATTCTGGAGAAACTTCACTCATCTTTGAAAAATCTGAAGCCAGCCAGCTGAATACACAAATTTAGCAGAAAGTTCCAGCAAAGTGAAGGCTGTAGCATCACTAGAGAAGTACAAACCTTCTGGATTAACCAGACTACCTGTGATCTGAGAATCAAGCCTTTTAGTTACCAAGGCAGAAGTAAAACAGAAAAAAAAAAAAAAAAAAAAATTTCCTCTTTGATGGCCCTGATATATTAATTTAAAATCTCTTTATGCTACAGCCAACCTCTTTCACAAAGTTCTAAAAGAATGGTCTAATCGTCCGTGTTTATATTTTATTATCTGTCAAGCACTGTCTAACAACAGTAGCCACTGACAATGAAACAAGACAACAAGGTTATTTAGGAGCACTGTGTTGATAGCTGAGAATTAAAGATTGGTATGAGATTTAACCAAGCCCTTGATGGAGTGATGTGTCTAAGGAAAAGAAAAAAATCTTTCTCCACATCTATCCAGACGTGCTCCAGTTTAATCAGCATCATCAACGCAAAGTTCCCATCTGTAGAAGTGAGGTGTACTCCCACTGGGGAGGTGAAGGGAAAAAGCTTCATAACTAAAGAGGTTCTGGTTTCCCTGTGACACTGGTGCAATTGCCAATCTTTTAATTTCCTGTGATAAAATCAGACTTTGAAATTAACTGAGCTGAGGTATCAACTTCTCAGGACAGGTCTAGAAATAACCTGTTGGCTATGAAAATCTGCATGGAATAGGAAGATTGCAATTGAGCTCCCGTTATGCACAATTAGCCTGGCTTCCTACAAGGCTTCTGTGGTGAGGAGTATAATCAACTCACCTACAGATAGTGCGATTTCAGATGTTAATGCCACAGCATTTCTAGGCCAACCTCCATTCCCTGGCAAAACACAGCACTTGATCCATGTTTGGACAGGGAGATGTCCTACTGTTCACTTTAGATGGAAACAGCAATGCTAATGGCAGCTTCACATCAATGACCCTAGGGTTGCGTTATACCAAAAAAAAATCATGTCTGAAATAACAGTGACAGAATCAGTCAGCAATATGATCCACCAATTTTTGAAAATACATACAAGGGTTGAGCTTCTGCATTAAAGTTAGGTATAGACAGTGCTTTATTAACCACCAATATTGTGTTTCAAATCTTGTGTCTAAAACTGGGACCTTTGCCTGCGAATACTCCTACACCTTGGCAAAGCTAGAGAGTCAAGACTATGTATCTTGATATAGGTTTGTGGCAAATGCCAAATGTGTTCCTGCCTGATTTTGTCATGTCAGCTCCCATTCTGTCTGAAGAACTGTTGAGGAAATGAGGCAGATTTCAGTCTGCAAAATACTGAAGTATTAATTCAATTATCATACCAGCAGAGGTATCCTTGTAAGATAAGGTTAAGGTAAGATTGTTAGAGATATGAAGAAATTAAGACGACTGGTAATTATTTCAAAGAAGGTATATCCTTTTATATACATTTATGTTTGTTCACTTACATTAAGATGGATTCAGTAAAAGGTGCTGAGGTTGTGCATAAACCTGCATTACAGAACATAGGATCTTCCCATTACCATTACCTTGCTTCTTGATTCAATCTTGTAGTGAATTGAGTGCTGGAAATCTGATGAGGTTTTTACTGTCTCAAATAGGCTGAAAGTTTTGTGTAAAAATTCTTTATCTGTTGTAGTTTTGGCGTTTTTACTACCTTTCCAGTGAGCTTTCTGGCTTCTGCTGGGCCTGCTTATAAGTGCGTGCATATATGATGATCTTCATAGGTCTTTCCAGGGATGGCAGACTTGACCATGACATATTTTTTTGTCCCAGATTTCCTAGGAGGCATCATTTAATCATTAGCCATGTTATTATGTCTCCAAGTACACAACTGTCAGTAGCTGTTTTGTATGGGAATTAAATATTTTAGATCTTGTAATACGCAGTTTCCTTAATTTTGTGTTTTTCTTTGACATATCACTTCACACTTAACTATAAATAATAAACTACTTAGCTCATACATATCAATAAGAAAGTCTGTTAGAAGTGAAAGATTGCTTGCTTAATACCAACAAGTACTTTGGAGAACATCAAATCCCCTGACAGGTGAGTGTTGCCACAAGGATTTATTTTGTTCAGACTTTAACTAAAATAGCTTCAGTTGCATTTTGCTATTTAAGGATATTGAAGTAGAAGGTTATAGCAAAATGATTCATAGATAGTAATTGCATTTCCCAGCTTACCTATTTCCATAAATGAAATCACAGATTCAATTTGTACTTGATCTTGAGCACAACAATGTCAATATTTGTATATTCATCAGTTTAACTAGAAAGTAGTTTTCTTTTGTTCCCAAAATATTTAGAAGTTTTAGGACACATGCTAGTGTTGATTTTCTTTTTCTCCTCATAAGGTGCACAGAAATGTGTTTCTATATTTGGAGTATTTAGATTGTTAATTAAAAGAAGCATCTGAATTTTAAAGAGGTAAGGGAAACGTAGCAAAGGTACGTGTTCTTATACTGTATTTTTATAAGCTATATAATCAGCATTCTACAACAGGGGAATCAGAAAAAATATTGAGTCCTGCCTTGTATCTGGAAGTTGAATCTTAATTAACTCACCATTAGTTGCAGAGATAACACACAATCAAATCTGTTATTTCACTAATTTGATTAGACAAAATCATGTTGGACTGAAGGAACAAGAACCATCATATTTTGACGACTCACTATAGAATGAGTGTTCACAGTGGATGTCACAGCACTCTGGTGTGAGTTAAGCAACTTAGTTCCTTTTCTAGTAGTGAAATGAAGAACAGAAAAATTAAGCGATTTAGGTAAAATCCTATAGCTCCAATCAATCCAAGACAGGAAGATTGCCAGGCAACTTCTAAAGCTGAACATGAAGCTTAGCACTTCAGTGAATCTAAGCAAGTTTCCAATCCTGTGCTATAAATAGACAAGTATCTGTTACTTTAAAATGATAGACTGACTTACTCCAAATTAAATGTTTCTTATGAAGACCAGGGGCAAAGGAAGGAGTTATGGCAGGAATGCTATTTCCTAAGTGGCTCAAAACCCTCTACATTATTCTCCAGCGTCCTCCTTGCTAATGTCACTAGTAAAAGAGAGTTTTCCCGAATATCTTTCCTTCCCATTGTTTCAGTGCTCTCTTTTTGCTGTGGAAATTGTTCCTTTGTTGCCTCCCCAGGTTGTCCATACTTGAAATCGCAGGCAGACCAACAGGCCAGTCTGAGAACTGTTGCTTCATATGTTTGGTGTCACAGCTATTTAGACACTTGAAATTTCTTTCAATTACCCAGTTTTATTGGAATCTGTTACTGTGGTCTGCTAGCCAAAACAAGGACTTTACTAAAAAAATAATAAATTGCTGGCTAATATTATTTGCATGGTAATTGCTTTGCAGTGCCTATTAAATCAGTGTTTCTGGCACAGCTTTGTGATAGCAGAAGTAGGGATATTAATATACTATGACAAAAAGCTTGTCTCACTTTCTGTTTTTTAAATTAATTACTATTTTCCCATGGCGGGGTTGGGTGGGAAATGTATCCATTGTTACCCTCAGCTTTGTGGGATTTTGATGAGGGCCATTGCACGGGCTGGAAAATTGGTGAAGTTTGCAGATGTTTAGGGAAATGTTTACTGGGACAGGGTCAGCTCCACTGTAGGCTTCTTGTACCTTCGTGGCCCAGCTGATGGGCACAGGAGCAGAAAATCCAGCCTGTTTCCAACTTGAAAATGCCTGAGGACACGTGCCATTCATCAATCTGAAATGCCTGCTGTGCATCCTCAGCACAATTAAACGGCTCGTGTGCTGGAAGTCCAACACCTTCAGACCACGCCAGGTTAAATGTCTTTGCCTTCATTACCAGTTGAGCACGTACACAATCACTTTGACACATCCAGGTGAAATGGACTCTCTGGCCATAGACTGGATGACAAAGGTGTCCATATTTCCATCTGGGATTCGCAGGCAAGAAATACATGAGCCTCAGTTAGCTCGTAATTCAGGATGTATAACGTAACAGCTCTCTCATGGTTTGATCTCAGTTTGATTTCTCCCTCCAGAGGATTAATGGCGATTATAGAGTGTATATGTTGTCTGAGAAGAGTCTTCTGAACCTGACTGCATATGTTAGGTTTGGTCACAACTCCTAGTTGGTTTCAGTAAGCATTTGGTGAAGTTTGGGACTGCGAAAAATAATCTTACAGGAACAATTTTTAATGTTACATAATGTATCCTGCTTTAAGCATTTCTAAGATGCTTCATACTAAAGCTCTTTTGTCTGTAGTGCATCACTGCATACCATTATTTTTAGCTGCCATGATTTAAAATTGTTACTGTAAAGACACTATCACATATTTTCTATATGATTTTTTTTTTCTTAAGTGCTCACAGGACTCACTGCAATTTGTAGCTAGAGTTTAATTAATTATTAGGCATATGTAACTGTCAATCAATAATTTAGATACTTCTGGCTCACAGTTTTTGGAATGGAGCTTGGTTTATGAAGAGTGAACAAATATACCATTCCATCTGTTAGCCAAATCACCTAGCACAAAATCATTTGGGGCATAATTATGTAGTTGGCAAGAGTTTCAAAAAATGTGATTTCTAGAGTTTTAATCCCAATTGATGCTTTACTTTGTAGTGATGGAAACCTGACTAATGCATCAAGGACCAGTTCCTTTTTTCACACCTCTGAATAAAATGACTTGTGTTCACCTTGCAAAGAATGCCTAACATCTATGAATATAGGAACCAAGAGACAGGCGTGAAATAATCCTGAGAGCATAATCACAGGAACGGAATTGAAGCTGGTCTGTTGTTATAAGCAGCTGAAAGGAGTCACGTAGGAGTTGCATCATTTTCCTTTTAATCTCTGTAGGAAGAGACCTGGGACAATTTGGGAAATTATTTTTCCTTCTTGATGGTAGTGCAAATGTTTTTCTGAACTCTTGGTTTTACAAGATTGCTACATCTGCAAATTTATTTTCCTATTCTTTCGGTGATAAATTTCTTCTTTAATCCTCTGGAAGCACAGAATACACACGTTAGAGACTTAGCAAATTATATTTGAAATGTAAAGAAACTTTCTTTTTTTAACTCCTGGAAGGGGATAACAAACTCATACAAGGTTAGCTGTAGGTTAGATGAAACTTCTGAATTAGGAGCAAATAGATACACTAAAAAGACAAATAAATTGCCCCAACTAAGCGTTTACTGCTGGTTGCAAACAGTCTTCATGTGTAGAGATGAACATCATGCAGAAGTTGCACAAAAACTGTGCATACACTATATATAGTAAAGCTGCACCTGGGGCAAGTCTGATTTAATGGTGTAAGGTGAGTAGGGTTTGTAAGGCACACCAGGAGACTTAAGCAGGTAATTAGCATAAAACTTAGTCCTTTTTTACTAAAATCAGTGAGAATATCAAACAGAACCTGGACCTTGTTTTGTAGTTTTACTGTTTGCTATTGTTCAGAACATATGGTCACACCTGAACAACTTGTTGCATGTTAGGGAAAGACACACGTAAAAATTTGCCGTTGAAAAGGCAAAGAAATGAGGTTATTGAAGAGGGGTCTTATTTATGAATAAGAAACACCTGCTCAGAATAGTTTGCTTCGTTAAGGTTTGCTTCCTTGTGGTAAACTGTTGGCATGGCATATTTTAGTGTCTGGGGAGAGTGCATTCCTTAGTTTTAATTCTTTGCATGGTTAAAGTAATTTGGTTTAATTAAATGGCTTTTAAGATTTAATTTTAGTGAAGGGAAAAATGATCTATCATTAAAATTATGATTGAATGTTTTCTGGGGTTTTTTTAATTGTGGCAGATATTGGGGAAGAGCCTTTGAGATAACTTTAGTAATAAAAAATGCTTCTGGTAGTCTGTAAAATGTGTTATCTGTAATGAAAAAAGAATCGTTGATATTGTTAATTAATAAGTGATGAATTAGTCTGGAACCTGACACTTAATTTACCCCAGTAATGGCATTCAAGGGAAATCACAGATTACACTAAGCTGTCATTCTGAAGATGCTCCTTTTCTTCAATTTGTAGAAACTTAAGGCTCTTCAGCTAAAAATCAGGGTTTGCCTGTTGTCTACTGTGAGGAGAAATCTAGGAAAAAGAATATTTGTTATTTGACAGAGTAAGATTGAGAAAAGTAAGTTCCATGTATGAAAATATGCATTTCCTATATGAAACTAAACATATTATTGCACTTAAACAACGGGTAAAGAATTCCCACCCAGTATGAGGTGCTCAGACAAATACTCCAAGTCACTCACTTTCAATCACTTCTGTAATTGCCAGAAATATGTATACGCATCTCTGTAAGTATTGATGGAAAAATAGATGTCCTTAGTGGATCAGTCCGGATGTCTTCTTTCCATATTGAGCAGAGAATCAGTTTTCTTTAGGTTTCCTGGTAAGCTTTTCCTTCTACTTGCACTGATCCCCATAGTACTCAAGTGCCTTTTTTTATTTTTTAGTCTGCACAGTTCCTTACATTCTTGAAACTGTCTTGACAGCGGGCATTATGAATACAAGTGTTGCCTGAAATTGCATCAGTAAGAGATAGACTATCAAACTTGCTCAGACTGTGGATAGTAATGAATTACTTTTATGCTGGAAGAGCAAATTGCTTACGTTATTATATACAAATAATTTGAATAATCTGTTTTCTAAATATTTTTAATTGGCAACATTATTAAGATACATTGGAAATGGGTTCATTTTTAAAATTTAAGACATGAGAAGTCAAACTGTGCCTTGCGTGTCATGTTATTCTTTAGTTTCAGTTGAAAAAATGAATAACAACTTATTAAAATTAACATAAAAGTGCTAGCTCTGAACTCCATCTAAACTAGTATTCAGTCTTCGCCAAAAGCCACCATAAGCTACGGCAAGGCACAGTCTTAAATGGTTAACAGGAAATTTCAGAATAACCTATAGAAGGGCAGTAACCTCGCTTTAATTATTAAAATGCATACAAGAGTGCGTAGTGTGTTACAAGCCTTAATTAGAAACACATTCTTGGGCAATTTCTTAGCAAATGACTTGCAGAAAGGGTTACTTAATTTGCCTATCTGATACATAAATTAACCTATATCTAAAAAAAATACAATTAAGAATGGCGTTTGAAGCAGAGATTGAGAAAATTAAAGTGATGGAAAGATTTTACAAGCGAAAAACTTAATTGCTTGCTACTTCTCACCTTCCCTATAACGACAGCCTGTTACACCAGAGTTTATTAGCTTCAGGATACAACAGGCTCCCTGAAAATGCAACCAAAGGATGTTTGTTGACTTCTGCTCCAAGCCAACAGTGTTGTTGGTTTGGGTTGGTTTTTTTTTTTTTTGGTAGAGAACAGGAACTTAAGCAAAGCATCCAGTCCTAACAAAGTGTTTGGTGTTATCTCAACCAGCAACAGAGCACAGCTCCTTTTCAGTCCTCAGCTTAGCATCTCGGCTCCTTTGGACCACAGAATGTTCTAGGTTAGGACTGTGAAAAGATAGGAACAGAAAATGGTCTCTTATATTGCATTATTCAGAGAAATTGGTAAAAATGGGGATTCTTCCATTTTTAGCAAACGTCCTACAGAAGACAGAAGAAGGAGTAACTGACCAGGAAGAACCTGTGTGTGTTTGAAACACGTGAAGGGTTCATCTGGCCTCAGTTTCTCCAGGGGACTGTAGCTGTGCAGGTTGGTTGGAAACACTGAAATTCAGTGACTGGTCCATGAGCAGGAAATTAAAAGTACCATTTCCACTGCATGGTGTGCCTTGTCCTAGATGCCATTCCTAAAAAGAGCACCTTTTTTAATCTAAAAAGTTTCAGGGATATATGTACAAAATTAGTTCAATGTTCCCATTTCTGTACAACTGTTCCTTTTTTTAATGCCTATTTTTTGCATCATGTCTTGTACAATAAGTTCCAAAGTTTATCTTTTAATTTATGATTATTTCTGATGCTAGAGCGTGCATGGCCCCCTGTCACACTCCATATCCTCTTCTTGCAGGTAGGTACAAGCATATCGCAAAAAAAATTACGTCTGCTGTAAAACAGCTTCTGCGCTAGGTAATGACAAGAAACAACAAAGGAATACAGCAGGCAGTTTAATGAGGAATAGCAAATAATAATAACATAAAGTGAAGCAACATAAAATTGTGAGGGGAATAAAAAAGAGGGTGTGTGTGCTTGTTTTAAAATCAATTGCCAGTGTATTGTGCCTTTCCCCTTCGTGATTTTTATTTTTGCGATAGCCCTATGTGGACTGGCCACTAGAGGGGGAATGGATACACGTTTTGCTGTTGTAGGTCCAGTTTCTTTGCCTCTCCTTTCATACAAACTTTCCCAAATCATTCATCCTTTTAGTTGTCAGTAGCTTAGCCTTATCTAGCAGTTATATCTTTTCCTAAATTATGCTTAACAGAACTGGGGACTGCTTTCTAACTGAAGGCTAGCAGTGATTTATATCAAGCTATTTAATTTCTTGAGAGCTGTTCCATTACATATACATTTGAGTTGTTATTCCACTTTTTTTTCTTCCTCCTTTATTTTTTTTTCCCCCTCTGCACACTGAGCAGGGATTTTCAATGCAATATCCAGAAAGATAGTTGTCCAAATGTTGCATATAACTTACATCACCAAGGCATGGATGAACAGTTTTCCTTATATGATGTCTTTTGCTTTGTATTTGACAATTCAGAATTTCATCCATCAAAGCTTATACAATCTTCAGCCTTTGGAAGTCCCTTTGCACATCCTCGTGATTTTCATTACCTTTTGCGATATAAGTAATCTGTCATTTGAAAAATGCCATATATTTCCTGATTGTAACTAGGATGAGTCAGGAGCCCTGGCCTCGGGACCATACTGCGTGCCGTTTTTTCACTGTATTGAGTAAAAAGCCACTGTGGTTTTGGGTGCCTAGCTAGTGTTCTATGACTGTGGAGTTTGTCTTATTTATGGGAAACTGGATATCTTTTAAAGGCTCTTTAAAAGTCCAAATATAAAATTGCTTTTTTTTTGTATACCACTTTCTTAATATTGTTATGATCGTCCAAAGGTTCAGGACTGCAGGTTATTACAGAAGCAGGATGTTACTCCACAGACAACCACTCCATTTATCCCTATTGTATGGTATTACAGACCTTAACAAATCTTGAAACGTACTTAACAGCCACTGAGATAAGACTTACCGGTTCATTATGATCATCTCTAATCAACTCTAAAATAGGGAAAGTACAGTGTATTTTCGTTATTCAGGTTTTGGTGCAACAACTACTTTTGCTGGAAATCTTCAGTTTTTACTAGCTCCTCTACTTCATTTTCACACTTTTTTTTTTTTTTTTTTTGTTTAATTTCTTGATAAACACCATATGGATGTCCTGATTCGTTTTTTTAGATGCCCTAGTGCTTTAAACACTCTTTTATTTCCCAATTGCTAGGATCTCTATTACATGGAAACAATAGATCTGAGCTCGATTTTAGTGTTTGTTTCAGGTTTGATTTTCCAGGACTTATTCATCAAATCCTCATTAAGAGTTATCATTAACAGCCATAGCTTGACTCCTTTGCTAATGAGAAGTGACAGTTTTGGGCTAGATTATTCTACATCATGGGAAAACATAACCAGGGAAAAAAGAGAAAAGTTTTCAACTCCCTTTTTTATGAAAGATGCACAGTGTAACTTCATAAAACTACTTAGGGGAACTTTTTGGGAAGATCTTCATTCCACAAACTAGAATAACCTAATGTAATCCCTAACAATTGCTGGAATTGGGGAAATGCATACGCAAACCCAATACAGTAGGGTTTACTTCAGGCTAGAAGTGCCACCCATCGAAAAAACAACTATTGGTTTAGCACATTTCACATAAAGTAGAAGCACAATCTCCAAGGGTCCAGTTCTGTGCATAACAGCAATAAAATAGTTAAGATTTTTAAAAATACTCCAAAAAGCCCATCGTGACAGAGCAAAGACGGACAGAGGAATAAGCTCAGGGTTCAGCTTCACGGGACTTCATGCAAATACATGTTTGTATATACTCGTTTTGTCATCAAATATCACCACAGTGCTTTGTTATCCCTTGATGAGTTTCTCCTGTGTTGGTTATCACCTAATTCTTTTTCTGATTAATTGGCTATGGGTACTGTCCCCTTTTCAATTTTCCTCTTTATTTTGTAGCTGTGATTTTCTCTGTCCCATGTAATTCACCTTTTTTCAGTTGATGCTCGATGCCCTCCACCTTCTGCAAGCTTGAGCATTGTCCCACACAGTGGTTTTTGTTTTGTGGTTTTTTTTTCCCCATAGAGAGTATGTCAGATGCATTTCCTCTGTTCATTTATTGTCTCCATTATTTCTTTGTCTTTCAGGCCGTAGGATTCACATTCAATTTATTAGACTACAGCAATTACATAATAAATTCATTACATCCAGTTGTTGTTTGGGAATTTCATCTGACAGTAGCACTGGGTTCTGGGCTGTTTGTAAAGGTAGTTACAGCGCAAGGGGAAGGTTTGTGAAGATGGAGGCAGCTGCATATGCCAGTAAAGAAATACAGACTGTCCAATATGGAGTGACATTTACATGAAATTCAGGTAAACATTTGACATGCGGTGGCCTCTTTAGCATGGGGATTGCAAACCTTTTAGCAGCAGCCACCACAAATTTCTGTTTGCTGTTGAAAAATTGCTTAGGGAAATAATCTGGATGAGAGAAGTAAATTTTCTGTCAAGATAAACTTTAGTACGAAGCCAAGTTTAAAAAAAGAGAGAGGGGAAAAAAAATCCCTAGGTGGTTTATCTCATTATTATTAACATGCTTTAATATTTACCAGGCTCTATTAGCAAGCCAGACTGTCAGTAGAGGCACTGAACTACGGAGACAGATTCAGGTTTACTCCCGGGAGCTCACTTTACCTCTCGTCTTGCGAAGAGGGTTGATAGCAGATGTGTTTCAAAGGGCTGGCAGTTGTTAAAAGAATCAAACCCTCTGGAATTCAATAGCTGTGGACTGTTCTTGCAGTTTAGTTGGGATTTTCAGGGTGTCGTCCCCCCCACACACACTTTTTGATTCACTCTGCCTGTGAGGTTCTGGGAGTGAAAACTGGGAGAGTGGCTAAGACGGAAAAAACTTAGAGGGAAAGTATATATTTTAAAGCATATTCCGAAACCCGTTTTCAGTTTTGAGTCCCCCAGCTATTAGGAGGACGTTTGCTCATACCTTACGGTAACCACTAGGGTACAGGGGTGTGCTACTTCAGGGAGATTTGGGATATATAAGCCGTATCACCTTCATTGGATAAGCCCTTAAATCAATTTGATATGTCCGTGCATATTTTTTTTTAACTCGGATTTTACTGAAAATACAATTTTTAGTCCTCTCTCCGGTGTCGTGCTCTGGTTTACTATTAGGAGAAAGGTACGTCTTGAAAAAGGCCAGAACAAAGTTTGTCATAAATGTACGGCCGGGCTTAGCGTCTAACCATGTCAGTCAGAGAAATCTGCTGTGCTAAAAATGGTAATTCAGTGATGAAGTAGATTTTTATACTTACCTATTACCTTTGCAATCTTGGATTTGGTCTTTGTTAGCTCAGAAATGGAACTGAATTGGTCATGTTCCCATAGCACCCATGTTGAAAGACATCTTTCTGGCAGTAGTCACCGTGTCTGGTGAGGATGTGAAGAACATGAGTGCAGTGAAATGGTTTAAAATAAAAAGTGCCTTAGCAGAATAGTAGGTGCCGTTGGCTAAGCACAGGCGCACATAAAATTGTCCTCTAGCCACTGCCAATTATCTCTAATTTCTATAATTGGTGTACGTATTTGGATTTGGGGGAAGAGGAGGAATGGAGGAAAAGGTGAAAAGCTGGTGTTTATTTTAAACTGAATTTCTTCTCTTGTAATGCAAATCTGGGTACTTTGAACTCAAACTCCTTTCAATGCAGCCTGTTACATTTGACTCTCTCACCCAACTATCACACCAGCAAAGGCGAATAAGAACAGTAATTGCTTTAAAGGCTGAACAATTGTGTCCGAATGCCAACAAGTGACGTTATCTTTATAACAAAAACAATTGCCCTGTTCTCACGGAAATACAGATTTCATTGCAAATATGTTCACTTTAAAGCAGACACACTGCAATAAAATTACAGTGCTCTGCAGCATTCATCTCGGATCTTCACAGCCACCCACCCAATTACAGGCTGTGTCTTGCCAGCAGAAGCTTGTTGCTTGGTTTCTGTAATATTTTTGTAGATTTGCTTTCCTCTACATAACTTTAGAGGTAGACTGCGCTTACTCCTTTCCTTTCACCAGGTTTTTATGCTGAAAAAAAAAATAAAAATGGGCTGGTATGGAAAGTCTTTTGCATGGCTCTAAATGTGATATTTTTTTTACGTAGAATATACTCTGAATAGTTGTTTCTAATACCTTAATAGCTCTGGTTTATGTCAGTAATTATATGAAAGGTTAATCTTTAAATCACCAGCATTTCCTAAATTCCTAATCAACTTCATGCTTGGAAAGGAACTCGTATAAATGCTCAATTTGTTAATATTAGACTGGGTTGAGCAGGTCAAGGAAAAGTATAACCTTGGTGCATAATGATAAACTGAACACAGCAAAAATATCTCAGATCTGTTTGTCATAATAACTGTGAACACGAAAGCTGAATATGAGGGAGAATGAGCGTGGATATAATTAGCAGGAGAATCTGCTATAGCTCAAGATCAGCCATCTCTTTAAATGAGGTTTTCTTAAGGGCTGGAAGGGGAAAAAAAGAGGTATTGGGGGTAGGAAAGTCTGATTTTCTAGAAAGTCTCTGATGAGCTGTGAGTAGGATAGCTAAGAAGTCCAGCCAAAAAAAAATTAGTGGAAGAGGCACGGTGCTGGAGTTCAGCGAGCAAAATGATGGATGAGGGGGACATTGTGCTCCCAGGGAACAGGGAGGTGACAGAGGAAACGCCGGGGTTGCGTGCGTGCGTGCGTGTTTGGGAAAGCATGTCCGTCTGCGCCTCTGTAAAAGAGAGTGTGTGTCTGTGACTGAGAGTTTGAAAAGACGGGGAGAGAAAAAGAGAGCGAGCGATGCTGGGTATCTTTCTTAAATCTCTGCTGTTGTCCTTGCCACAGTTTCAACATGGGAGGTGAAGGCACTGAAAAATCTCGTTTTCCTTGTGTGCACAGTGGTCCCCTTGCCTTCGCGCTGGTTTTCATCTTCCCTTTCATCCTGTCCCCTCACCCTCTCCTTTTCTCTTTCTTGCTCAGTGAAGCTATTTAGTGTTGTACCCTCCTCTCCAGAAGCTGTTTCATCCCTGCTTGCACAGTTTTTAAAACTGCTTTCTCCACCCACCTTCAGTCTTGGGTTTTCATCTGTGCTAGTCCTTTAGATTTACCATCTTTAGAAAAGAAAAGGCAAGGGAATCCAGTAACAACCTGATTTAGTTGCTGTTACTCCAGTCTTTTCTCTCATCTTTTGTCTCCTCTTAATTTCTTTTATTAGTAGTACTCTCATTATTATTATAGCACTTGAAATAAGCTTCCTAATTAAATACTCCTCCTTATTTGCCATTTGGAATACCATTGGAGAAGCTGGGGGGAAGGGGAGGGGTATTCAGAATGTCCTTTTGCTATTAATACCGAATGAGACCCGTACAAGAAACAAATTTACTCCATCTCAAAAGCAAACGAGGGGCTTTTTATCAGAACCAAAGAAAATGATCAAACAGGCTCTTTTCAAGTGCCCTTCAATGCCTTAGCCATAAAAACATACAGAATATATTAAAGCGTACAAAAATATCCTTAGGTATCGTTAATGATCTTTCTCTGGCACACGTATGCAAGGCAGTGATGAACCAGGCGTGGGACTGCATCTTCGGACTGGTACAGAGCGTCTGGCTATTGCTGTGCACATGGAGGAACAGGTCACCCCCTCGGTCTCACCCCCTGCAGTACTCAAACAGCATGGTAAAGGAGGGAATTTGCAGCTTTAACACAGAATTTCTTTGTATTTTATATATTCAGGCCAGAAACAGAATGCGGTACATTAGCATTGATTCTGTGGTTTCATATCACTTTTTTTTTTTTTTAAAGTAGTACAGAAAGGAAGGAAAAAAGACAGAAAGGAAAATAAATCATCCCTTATATACATTCAAAGCATACACAGCAACAGTTCCTTCATCACTGGGTGCACTGTGAGTATGTACTGATGTTAGCAGCAAGAGATTGCATATTAGAGATCTATAACACTGGTAGTGTTAACCATCGTCAAAAAAGGTAGTCCTTTTGCTCACCTTTCACCCTGTCTTGTATGTTAAAAGACACTTAAATATAAAGAAAATAATGTTAATTACCTAATTATAAAAGGGAGATTAGTCCTATTAAGTGGAACAGTAAAAGGGGAATATTTAAAATATTTTCCTTCCTTCGATATTCCCCAAGCATCTCCTGAACAAAAAACTGTCACAACTAACCCCAAAAGCATCTTTTTTTTTTTTTTTCTTCTTCTTCCTTTTGATTTTGGAGCCATTTAGTAACCCACAATAAGGGCATAAAAAGAGAGGGAATGACATATCTCTGGACAGTTGGTGAACTTGAAATTTGGAAGAAAGAGTTAGGGAAAATTTGTCCCTGCAGTTGCTATAAATGCAGTACAAATATAATAACTCTGATATATACAAATGCAAGCAGCCTGGAGCAGGATGAATAACTGCATTTGCGATAGCTGGATTGAAATTAAATACTTGCTCTTTTATTTCTTTAGTAAGCACATCTTTTTCATGTAAACTTTCAGACTAGATGTGGGCACCCTGTGGGGTACCTTCATACCATGTAATAGCAGTGACACCCCTCTTTCCACCAGTAAATATTTAGAGGGTATCAAGATCTCCAGATATCCTCTGGAGATCATTAGGAGGTTGTCACTAGAAGATATTGCCCTTAGAAAAGATTTCTGCATGAAGATTTCAAAACATATCATTTTCTGAAGTTTAATAAGTGCTGTGCTCTATATGGAGCATCCATCCATCATCCTGCTAAGGGTGGCAAGTCATTGGTGGTCATTACCTCTCTTCAGGAGAAATGGCACCGGGCAATACCGAAATCAGCTCTCAGTTAGGAAATCACTGCACCTTTAAAGAAAAAGGTTCTCTTCAGTTTACTTGAGCTGTCAATCCAAGATGCATGAAGCACAGGGGTGAATAAATTCCAAAGGCGGAATTGCTCACGTCTTTGCAAACGTAGCTTGAGGTTGCTAACACCAATAAACAGCAGGAATAATTCCAGGGGGGTGCAATCACTAGTGTGTTTAAAATACAACCCACAAATATGCTAAAAATACATAGAAATACAACCACGGGATGATTATTTGTCGGTATCAGTCTTGCATCAGATTTACAGGGGCAAAACCATGACTGCACTAATACGTTTCCTTATAGCAACAGGGGGTCACTATAGAAATAAAGTTAATTCTTTCTTTTTTTTTTTTTTTTTTTTTTTTTTTTTACCATATGCAGACAATATTTTAGCAATCTTGGTTGGTTTGGGAACCTTCCTGGCAACTAGCTGTAATCAGCCCTTCTGGCTGCAGTGCTGCATGTAGATTTGAGGAACATCTAACCTAGTCCAAAGTTAGAGAGCCAGTTTTTCACAGTTAAATTCCTTATTGATTTCAGAGAAGGGTTCAGTGAGGAAAATACCTATAGTTTGGCCCTCAGTTAGCATGGCATAAAGTATTTTCTCTTAAAATATGATTGGGCACCCAAAGAGACAAGGGGCTCCTTACCTGCTCTCTGCCCTCCCTGTTAGGTTTGTACGTGGACGGTCAACCCCTCAGGTCACTTGGGAGTTTCAGGATGGATCAGGCCCTTGTGGGCTTGAGGCACAGAAACAGAACTGTGCATTTCTTTAAAGAGAAAAAAGCCTGGTTTTAACAGTGCTAGCTTGTTTCAAAGCTGTGGGCTTCAGTAAAAAAGCAGTTGATTTTCATTAATCTTCTATGAAAAAGTCCTCTCCCAATACATAATCTCATTGCGTTCACAGATGACATTATAGTCTCACTAAATAAAAATGTTGATTAAAAGGCTCTCGTCGTATTTAATATTAAACAGGATGAGATGTACCAAACAGAGGAAAATAAGTTCTGACTCTTTAAAAATAGTGTCACTCAGAAAAAAAAATAAAATTCACTCTTTACATTCAAAATTAATGGCTAAAACCTGCTGTGCAGGAAAAAAAAATGTTTTATTCTGTGCCTATATTCTCCTTTATAAGTCTGATGTAGCCTTTTAAGAGTAGGTGGCACTCTGATGCTATAAAAAAGAAAAAAAACTGTGCTAATTTAAAATATATGTTAGATTTCTGAATTTTTCCTCTACTGGTGGTAACCTAAGGATAGAGAAATACGTACAAAGCATAGAAATGTTACCCAATTCATTATCCGTAACGTTTTATTAGCATGTAATGCTGTATGAAGGAAATTTCAAGATGCTCTGCCTGATATTATAAAACTACCTCATCTTCATTAGTATAAGAGGAGTTGTTGAAAAGATCAATCAGTAGGTTGTTCACATACTGGAATGAAAAATCCAAAATACAAAGAAAGGAAGCCTTTATTTAAGGGCAGTCAAATAAAACAGCAGCGTGATTCTACATTATTAAATCACTGCTTATATCCATCAATTCCATTTACCAGTCATTAGTAAAGGAGGGTTCGTATACTTTCAGCCTCTGCAGAGATTTTTAAGAGTTAGTGAAGGCTGGTGGTGAAAGCGAGGGACACGAGATAGGCTTTGCTAGCAGTTTGCTATAGGACCCCAAAGTATGCTCTAATAACTCTCTGTCTTACTCTGACAGTGTTACAGCCAAGGTTTTACTCTTGAAAGCCACACAGGTTTCACCACTGAGAACCGAATAGCTTTTGCTCTTCTCCGTTCACCATGGCACCACAGTGCACAAAGCAAGGGTTTCTTTGCTCTTAGCATACCTCAAAACAAGCATAAAAGTGGGAAATGCTAGTAAAAGCCCTTAAATTTAGAAATTTTTTTTTTTGTCTTTTTTATTTTAAAGAAAATTGTGATGAGCACATATTGGCAGTGTTTCAGTTGTTCGGGTTTGGTTTGTTGGTTTTTTTCTAGTGAGACTTTGCAATATGACCGGTTTTGATACAAAATACTTTTAGGGGTTATGATACAGTTTTTATGGATCTGACAGCAACTAACAAGTGAGCTGTACTTAAAAATCCTCAGGAATCCTGTCCCAGGGACACGGTCGAAACCTGAGCCTTTCTGAGGTGCACTGGCTCCTTGTTGTACTGACATCCACTTACAGGTAGCACATTAACAAAAATATAATTCCAGTGTCATGCTTCATATCTTCAGCAACATGATGTAAGTGAATGTGCACTAATTACAATGTGAAGCCATCTGGTTAATTTTAAGCTTTCTATTTTACGTGGCTTCTTTGCTCCCAGGCTTTCATTTCAACACTCAGTATGAAGAGAAAAAGAGGTTAAACTGTTGCATTTTGTATACAGGGAACAATTCATGTAATATACACCAGTCTGTAAAAACTGTAAATGCTATTTTTTTTTATTTTAAACAGTTTTCTTAGTTTACAAAAGATCAATAATTGGTACCTTTTTACACTCTCAGATTCCTGAATATTGACAGATCTTCAAAGGGAGTATTAGCATAGGAAATCTTAAGATTGACTGTCCTGAAGGTTTTTAAGACACGATAAAGCTAAAATATCAAGTCTCTTAGACAGCCCCTCTTAACAATTTCGGCAGAGGAGCGCGTCAGAAATCACCAGCAAAGCACAGCAACCCCCCCCGTGCCACTGTCTGCCTGCACGCTGTTATTTGGTTGCACACTGTTTAAATCCCCAAGGAAAATCACACCTCGCATTCCCTCGCTGGCTGCTGGTGACAGGAACAAGATCCGTACTCATTAATGATCACCAGGGCTCCCTCAATGTGGTTGGGTTTGTAATCAACGTAATACTCCTGGGCTGACATGGCAGCCATTTGATGCATGGTCTGTTTTTGCTTCTGCTTTCTGCGCTGTGTTACAAAGCACTGTCTTAGTTGCCTTAAGCTGGCCGGAAAGCACTTCCAGGAGACGTACAACACTAAAACCACGATGAGGAAGGAAAAAATGAGCGCCATGGTCCCCGTCACCACCTTGTGAATCTGAACGGCGTTCTCCGAGTTCTCGCCGGGCATGGTCACGGTTATGGCGTATGTCGTTCGGTCCCCTTCGCCGTCCTGCACGTCGTACGTGGCGGTGGCAGAGCCGTAGCCGAACGTTTGGTCGCTGTCGTTCGTTACGGGGGAGAGGGTGTTAACGCTCGTTGGGTCTGCCGCGTCTTCACACAAGTGAAAAGCGTACACGGCGTCCAAAACATCCTCGCCCTGCGCGTACTCGGGGGTGGCACAGAGCAGATTGCTGTCGTAGCGACCCTTGAAGTTGCTCAGCCAGGAGGCCAGGGCGCAAACGTTACGGCTGCAATCCCAGGCGTTTGCAGAAAGGCTGATGCTAGTGAGGGACTTCCAGGAGTCGAGGACTCGGGAGTCGATGTAGGTCAGCCGGTTGGAGTCCAGCTGCAGGGATTTGAGGTGAGGTACGCTTTCGAAAACGTGAGGCTCGATGTACTCGATTTCGTTGCCGGAGAGATCCATTTTTTCAAGTTGCCATATCCAGTCCAAAGTGTTTACTACGATGGTAACTTTATTCCTTCGCAAGCAGAGAGAGTGCAGGGAGATGAGCCGGGGAAAATGGGCTAAATTCACCTTCACCAAGTCATTGTGCTCGAGGTGCAGCTCAGTGAGTTTGAACAAGCCTGCAAAAGAGTTTCGAGCCAGGCTCTTTAACTGATTGTATCCTATGTCTAGAAACTTCAGGCTGCGACAGTCCTGAAA
>JANHGO010005352.1:0-23247 GCA_024606505.1 Aquila spilogaster
GGGGGGGAATATATAATCAGGAATAACAGGTGAGTAGCGTAGGCCACTGTTCAGAGTGGTACCATGTGTGCTGTGAGATAACGGAAGCGTCTTGAAGGAGGCGTAGCTGGAAGAGGATCTGCTGGAAAGCTGAAAGCTGTGTCATCAGGCACAACCATGTTTGCTTCGCAGTTCTCCCAGTATCATAAAGACACTGCAGTAACTTGCTACATGTTCATCAAATATTCCTTCATATTGAAATCTTTTCTATTTAAAAGGGCAGCGTTCATATTTGGAACTCCTGAAAAACACAATCAGAGACAAGAGTTGGTCAGCAAAACTTACTGAGCCTAAATGTCCTTATTCCTTTGCCCAGACTGATATTTTGCCTCCTCTAGTTGTGTTCCTGTCATCTTTTCAGATGCACGCCATCCTTTTGTGGTTCCCTTGGATTTCAATTTCCTCCGTAGCCATCCTTCCTCCTCTGACTGCAATTATTTAATTTCTTTGCCAGAGGCAATTTCTTTCATCTCCTGCCAAGGAGAGGGACTACATATAAGCACAAAGCCTCTGGTCATATGTCGTTACTGGTGTCTCTCATTAGATGGTGCTGCGCGGCAGTGGCAATGTCCTCTGACATCCAGCGCTGTAATATAGGAGCTCATTACCTGTAATGCAGTATATCGCTACGAGCCTTGGGAAATGGAGCCTTCAGAAGTCTCGTTCCCAGCTTAGTAACTTGATGCGTGCACAGTGTATTTCAACTATCTCAATATAATTATTTTGTATGTGTTTATATTCCTTTAAATTTCAGATTTAAAAAATTCCTAAAAACCAAAACAAAACAAAAAAAGAAACCACAAAAAAACCCAAAATACTATTTTTCTTGATATCACACTTCTATATAGCTTCTCCTACTGCTTACTTTTATTTCTTAAAACTTAAATATAGTTTAAAAAAAACTCCCAACTACTAAACATAGTAGTATTCAAGAGCTTTATAGTCTTGCTTTTGTTCTGATTTGAACAGATCCTATCAGTGGAGTTCTCGTAAGCTAACCCTTACCCCTGAATTATTCCAACTCTAGAGAAGAGCATAATATTTCTACAGCTGAAGTCAGCGTTAATTTCAGCTACTTCCACCTGACAGTTTATTTCTACATAACTGTTGGTAGATAATATTGAAATTTCTAAATGCTGTTGTTTAAGTGCTGCAATTAATGCCAAGTGCCATAGTTTACTGGGAAGTTGTTTTTGTGACTATTTTTTCCAGACTCCGTATGTGACACTAATTGCCTTTATGGTGTCTTTTGACCCTGTTAAATGTTTGTTTCCACACAATTTCTTTCCTCACTGTCCATCTGTTGCTGTGTTGATGAGCTAAGTAAATCTGGTGAAGTGGGTTAGAAACCTGTGGGTGTAGAAGGAGATACAAAAGTCCGGGGCTGTGGGGACAGGAGGCAAGGCGCAGCAAGGCGGCTGTTGGTCCTCCAAACTGTGTGTGTGCGCACGTGGGTGTATGCGGGAGAGAGAGAGCGGGGGGATGTTGGTGAATGTTTTTGGCTGAAGCTGACTCAAACCATGTCTTGGTATGTATGCTGCTTCAAGTACTGCTTCCAGTAAAGGTTGAAAAATCTGAAAAGATTGACAAATCTCCAGTAATAACGAGAAATTACGTCCATGCATGAATAACCTCACTAAACACACAAAAGCAATTGTATCTAAAGCATTTCCCTCTTGGGTGCATATTCTTTTATCTGATGCCTTTCTCCTCCTTCTGCTGAACATAGTTTCAGGACCTTGATGTTAGATCCCCGGTTCGTTCATGGCACTGGTGCTGCCCTCTAGAGAACCACGTGTATTTAATATACATGAAAAATCAACGTATTAGATACAAATTGACTGCTTTGATCCTGGGTGTAAGAGAGAACTGTAAGCTAGGGCAGAAGTACACTCTGGTTTTGGCCATTTCATTCGGTATCTCTGTATTGCTCTGCCACTTAGATAAATAATCCCAACAGGCACCTGCTCGCACATAGCAGCAGAGTTTTAGCATATTTTTCTTAATCAGTGCAAGCAAAGGTCTTTCCTACAAAAATAAATGCTAATGAACTGAAAGCCTGCATTGAAACTTGCAGCATATACTCTCTGGTCTGGAGTTACAATAGTAGTAAAACTAAGCTATAAACTTAGGAAATACAAACTTCAGAAGGCTTTTTATAGCTTGCATTTATCTTTTATTCTAAATGAACAAGAACAAAATATTTAAAGATTCAATTACAGTGAAGTGGAGATAGTACTTAAAATACTAACTATAAAATAATAGGTTAAAATCTTAGACGAACGTGATTTTAGTACCTCTACAGCAAAAATGTCCAAGTTTGTATTTGCTTTAATCCTTTCTTTACGTTTGCCCTAGACAAATGTGATTTTAGTGTCACTAACATTTTATTGGTTAATATTTCAAGTAATGTCTCTCTTTTAATTGAAGCTTGTAAAAACAAGGTTGTTTTTTTTTTTTTTTCTTGTTCACCTGAAACCAAAGTGCTGCAGTTGTCATAAACTTTGTTTTCCTCCTTTAGCAAAAGCAATGGTATAGACAGATTTTGCATAGAGATTTTTGGGGTGGGTTTCTTTATTATTATTATTGTCTGAACTTGAAGTTCTTTGTGAGGGCACGTGGCCAGCTATCCCACTGGTCACGTACCGCCTGGCTGTCAGGGCGCTGAATCGCTGGATCTTTGGGTATGTTAAGCCTCTCAAGAATCTGCACAAAGTCCAAACGTTACCCCTCTCTCATCTGCAGTGTGCTGTGGCTCCAACCCTGTGGTGCCCTTCCCCGGTGCTTGGAATGCCTGGCTCAATTGCTGTGGTCATTTTGGGGCTGGGGAGAGACGGTGGCATGTGTGAGGGAGTTACATGGGGATGTTTTTTCATTTTAAGTACTATATTAAAGCATAAAGTCATCTGGGTGATTGCAGGACGTTTTCTAAATGCAAACCCTTCACATGGGCATGAGGAAGAGAGTGGGAAAGGAGGTCCTGGTGCCATTTCAGGACAGCATGGAGGTCATGGTTTTCTTCTGTGTCTGGACTGCTCAGTCAGCCCTACAAAACCTTCTGTCTGTGGTGCGCCGAAGTCTTCTCTCATGTCCGCTCTTCTAAGCTGTGTTGTTGCTGGTACTCTTCTGGTCTTTCTTTTCAACATCCTAAGGGAGGTGTTGAAAACATACTGATTTTCTGTCCAGGGCAAGCTTTTTGTATGTCCCAGGTGGACACTATGTAGGAGTCCAGCTGAGACACAGTTGTGCATGGATTCATTTATCTCTTGATCACTTATTCCCCAGCTTGGAATGGCGTTAACAGCTTGAGGTCAGGTAACAACCAACGCAGTGCTGAGGAGATAGATGTTTCAGAAAAAAATAAGAAATGGTGTATGGAGTGACTGACTTTGACAATGGGCAAGCTCAGAATTTGGCTAGCTTGGGAGCACTTATGTTATGAAACATGATCATTAAAAGGCATCAAAGCAGTGAAACTGGAATCTCTGCTCACCACTTCTGTTATCTCAGTCGATCACTTTTCTAGAAACCATTCCTTCATAATTTTTGTTCCCTGGGTATGTTTAACTTTTTTTTTTCCATGGCAGAAAGAAACACGCAAGTCTAGTATACCACAGTTATACTGTGAATTACTTGGAAAAGACAACTTTCAGTAAACCAGTTTTTTGCATATGTATGGAACTCAGTGGTTGCTTTCTGGTTGTTTCAGGGGTGAACTGAATGTTTGGACATTTGTTTTCTTGTGACTACTTTATCCTTTTCTCTGCTTAATTAGGAACATTTACAGTTAAGGGGCCCAATCCCACCCTTTTACCACCAACCATTGAACTAGTACGGAGCTCAGTTGGTGAATTTTAAAATAATAATGTTACTCTTCTATTGTCTTGGGAAGGTGCATAACCATCCACTTTTATTTAACTGAAGTTAGTTGCAAATACACAAGAGAAAGTAAATGTGTGGTTAAAGTTGAGATCAGCATGCATCACTTAGGATGGCAGCTTTAGAACTTGTGCGTATTTAAACTGTTTACGGAATCAATAGTTTCCAAATAAATCAGATGTACATATACAGTTACAATAAAATGTGAATGATTTGGTGTTCTGTTTTTTTTTTTTTTTTTTTTCAGAGATTCCTAGTCATTCAAATTTCACTTTGCGTTTGCAAGTTCCTACAGGAACGCCTACCTCCATCTAGTTTATGCTGCCCATCTCTGCCTATACAGTGAGACCTTTTTTATCACACAAAGTAACGTATGTTGGTTTTCCTAGTTTGACGCCTGTCAGTACAGTCATCCGCATAAACAACAGTAAGCTGTTTGGTGGGATGATCTTGTTTGTAGGGGGGGAAAGCTTGACTGAATTGATTGAAGCCAAACGTTTATCCTTGCTCTTTCTGCAGTATTGTTCCCCTAAGTCAGGGATTCCTGTAAATATTGGACAAAAAACTTCACTTCCTTCAGATTGTGTTTCTATATGCAATTTGACAGAAGAGCTGAAAAAAACAGTGTAAGCAGCTGATGAGCAGAGATCTATGCTTCTCCCACCTACCACACCAGTAATCCTGTCCCTTCTTGCTTGCCCCTTATTCATTGTTTTTCTTCATCTTTTGTGAAAATGTAGTTGTATGTTATTTCAGGAGTCTTGGCATGTTTGTCCAGAAGGCGTACCACAATAAGATCCCATCATTATGTTGATGATAGAAAATAACCAAGACTTTTTCAATAATCAGCCATTCCCTTTTATAAATGTCTGTTCTCGTTTGTTATCAAAGGCAGTTTTGGCTGAAGACTGGAAAATTTCCACATCCTCTGAAATGAAGTGATGCCCATTGGGGTGTGGGGTTAAACAGGAGAGTACAGCTTTGCATTGAGCAATAGAGCAGCGGGAATTATTCCAAGTGAAAAACATTAGTGTTATGGATATAAAGGGGAACGTTCACATTGTCCGGCATAAGTATCAATGGCAAAAATACTCATCTCCTTCAGCCTTGTTACTTTTGCTGTGCAGTTAGATTATACAGCAGATTTCTTGGTAGGTATTGTTGTTCTTATTTCCAGCCACCCCAGCTCTTTTTCTCAGTGGTGCCTGTCATGGATTTTAGCCATGAGGTGTGAGGACTTGAAATGTGGAGCTTCCTTTTGTAGAAATCCAGGCCTTCCTCTTGACTCCTATGAAGTTGTTAGGTTGGGCAGTGTCATAAGCTCATTGCTGGACAGCTGACTGGGAAAGCCTCAAGACCAGCTTTTTGAGCACTTGTTGACCTCTCAGGAGTTTGTTGGACCATGAATTAAATTGTGATCAGAAGGGAAGATGGCAGCAGGTTCCCTCTGTGACCTTGGCTGCTTTGGACTTTGTGTGTCTCCTACCAGAGGTGAAATGCCAGCAGTCTTCTCCCATGGGTAGAAGGAAGATAGAAATGCCCACTCATTCTGTACATCTTCCCAGGGCCCAAAATTCAGGGAGACAGATCCTGCTTGCCTCAAAAATGAGCTACTATTTTCTACTGCTTGACCTTGAGAAATCTAGTAATCACTGTGGTCAGGCTGTTTGCTGCAACACCAAAGGCTTTCTACCCAAATGGCCGACTTTGCCACTTGTGTGTTCAAGATTGTGTGCAGCAACCCTCTGAATATGGTTCCTATCATCTGCCCTTTGGGAGCGATTTGGATAAATCAATTGACTACTGGAGCAAACTGTGGCAATGTTAGGGGTTTTCTGGTTTGGATTTTTTTCAAAAGAAATTCAAAGAGGAAGAACCAGTGGAGAGGAGAAAACCAGGCAGGAAGTCTGAAAAGGCCAAACGCCACAAGCTCCTTACTTCAAAGCATAATGGCAGCGTTTTTGGTGGCTGCCATGTACACAATTCAAGGACAAGCTCATATCCTGCATGGCATTTAAACTGGACTACAAATAGCCATGAAAGGGGGAGGCCAGACTTTGGGTAGTGCCTCTGAAGTGTCCTGCAAAGCAGCTACTCATTGTCATAGTCCAGAAGAACCACCAGTTCCTACAGGAATGCAGGAGAGGGGAAAATCCCTACTGCTTTTGTTACTTTTTTTGTGTGTGTGTTACTCTTCCTTCATGAGAGACCCTAAAAGATAATATCTGTCAAACTGAGGTAGAGCATACTGACAGCTGTATATAAAATGAGTGGACTCAAAATACCATATAAGAATGTGTCATGAATCTACTTCCAGGCCCTGCCAAACCATACAGTTGCCCGATCATTGGGAGTTACTTGAACACTTGCTTGTTGGCTGTGGGTGTAGCCTATATATCTCCTTCTGCATCTTACAGTAACAGCCCTGTTCTGGAGTGATATATTGGATGAGGGTGGTTAGAGCCAAATGAGTGCTGTAAACGGAGATATGCAATACTGGGATTATGTAAGGATGGAGCCATTTGCCGTGTAGTCTGATCCAGATTTTTGGTAGCGGGTAGGGGGAAGAAAGGCCATTAGCAAGATAGTAATTCAGACACTGATGTGTATGTGAGGTGATCTGCCAAGGCAGGTGCTGTGACAGAAACTGGCGGGTGTAACCAAAATTCTGTAGTGGGGATGGTACCGCAGTGTCAGATCCATATCGTTGTCCTAGTTTTCTACAGCGCATAACCAGTCCTCTCTGCAGCATGGTAAACTTGGCTTTTCCTGCTGCAGGCTGAGCTGGGGACCTGAAGTTCATAAATGAGTGTAGTGTCCCTGAGGTTGCCATCTGATTAATCACTTGCCCTGTGAGATCCTTGCATGAGCCTGCATTAAGGCTGTTGCTATCATGTGTGGTTCAGTATCTTTCTTGAATCTTCCATCCCTAACCTATGACCCTACATCAAGGAGTTGCGTGCTTCATGCACGTAGCATTTCTCTCAAACTGGTCCATGGCGTCTTGGGTGGTTTGAGATGGTGTGGTCTACATGGGGCTGTGACAGAGAAGCTCTGAATGAGGTGGAGAGAAGCAGGGCTGGCTAGCGTGAACTGCAGAGCCGGCTGGATGGCGAGTACCTGGCTCCTCTAGAGCAAGGCATCGTTCAGGTCACAGGCTGGGCATGATGCAGTGCTGCTGCCATGTTTCTGAGCAGCTAACGCTTTTGTGATGGAGAATCAGTTAGTCAGCATGCCTGTGTTATGTGGTGTGAGTCTTGCATTGGATAGGGAGAGTCTAGCTTTGGTGTTTCCACCACAGCAAAGTTAAATTGAGAAACCTGCCAGTCCCTTGCACTCTGAGTTGGATGTGGTGGTATGCATGGGAAACCAACCCACTTGAAAACGTCTACAATCCTGTGGTAGAGCTGCCTTTCTGCTAAACCCATTCAAACCAGTGTAAACCATGGAAGCAACTTGACATGAACTCCCTTAGTATTTTTTGATTAACACTGAAAAAATCTTTCAACTTTGAATAGCTTTTAAGGCAAGGAAGGCTGATTATGATCAGCTATATTTGGCCTCTAGTAGGACAAGCCAAAGAAATGTACTCAATTTTGGTACTGAGGCGTACAATTAGCATATTCTTATGTGCCGTGTGCTTTTTGTTCAGTCCATCGTGATTTTGATGTTATGCCATCTTCAGAATGGTTGATCTTTGTTTCTTCTTGATTTGCCACCTCCTACAGGAATCACAGCAAACCTGAAATTAAACTATTCCTTTGTGTGTGTATGTGTATAAGCATTTTTGAAATATCTAAATTTAGGTAAAGACTTGATTTGCATACTGTTTGAAGTAAATTGCTTGGACCTGGCAATTGCAAGTTACCAAAGTATTAGGGGACGCTGTCTTACAAAAATAAAATCAAACTGTTTTATAGCAGCAATTAAATGTGATTTTAGGATATGGCCTTTAATTATGTCATTGCTCTCTTTCTGTCAAAAAAGCAGAGAAAGAAGCAGAATACATTCAGCTGAATGAAAGAGAGAAGAGACATAATTTGAAAAGAGATGTTGTTCAAACATGGATAAAAATCGCTTTTGCAAGATATTTCCTTTATTATTTGGTGGCTCACATGGCCCAAGTGGTTGAAAAATTTTCCAAAATCAATTATGCCTATTACATAAGAGTACCACACCCAGTATAACCAGTTTTAATGAATAAACAGTGACTCACAAATCGTAGACATTGTTTGAAGATGTAATATCTTGGGGTGGGATTCACTTCGGCTTACTCAAGTTCTTAAAAGTCAAGGAACTCCGAGGCAGCCCGTGGCTTTCCATTTTTTTAATGATACCTAGTTCCTATGTAGGCTATAATAGTTACAGCTGAGCTTGATGACTTGCAATGGGTATAAGCCAGATGAAAGTCCGTGCTGAGAAAAGTCCTTAGTCTCTGTACAAACGCAGGGTTTAAAATGGAGTACTTATTTTTGTGACATCAACAAATTCAAGGTGTTGTGCAACTTGGAAAATGTTTCAGTTTCAAGCCACCAGTGTTATATTGTTCCTTGAGAATACCTCTTAATTACTTAATTATTAGTTATCCTTTAAAAGTCAATATTAATGAAACCTAACTTGGCAGTACCAACACTTTTATTTTAATGTCAACAAACCACGTAGTCATCAAAAATCTGTGGGTCACAAGATCGGTCTGACAGCTCCATCCTGTATATCAAATCAGTGTTGATTGCCACAGTGGCTGCGCAAATAACTTAGTCAAAATGCTTCCAGTGTAATGTTGTCTAATGTAATTTTAAGAGGTCTAGAAGTCTAATAGTAGCATTTACAACCTTGTACTCAAGTTGGACTACCTTGTTGTTCAAGGATGGCTTCTAGTTACCTGAGGTCATGTGCCTGAAGACTTTGTGGCAGTCAAAAATGTTCCACATGCCATTTTGGAGAGTGAGGTGTTGGGGTTTTTTTGTGGAAAAGACCACAAGGTGTGCCATGAAAACATGATTATGCACTGCAGCATGGCACTCTTGTGTTCTCGAGGGGCTACGCTGAAGTTTAATGTGTCTTCAGTGGCACATGCTCCTTGACTTCTTGAGAATAATTTTTGAGGGGTGATCTCCTAAGCTACATGCTGCCGTTCTAGGATTATTTTTTTTAAGGAATTTTAGCATGAAGGTTGTTTGTGGATATATAAGATGCTGCAGGTTTGGGATGGGCCCAGCTCTAGGTGAAGGAAATATCTCCCTATCTATTGCATGCATGACTTACCAGTAAACTGTCTATATAAAACCAAACGTCTAGACTGTGTAGTCCTGTAGATGTCAGCGACGACTGCAGAATGAGAATAACTTTTCAGCTCTAAGAACTGATTGGAGTTTGAAACATAACCATAAAGCTAGGCCCCTGTCCTACAGCCCCTATTACAGTACAATTCTGCTGTATGACATGCAAACTTAAAGTTTCTAGCTTTCAGAATAAAGGGCTTAATTTATAACCCATATTCCCTATTACCTAGGGAACACAAATATTTATATTTAAACTTTCAGTGCTGTTATGTTACATTGGCTAGTTTCCTCAAAATTATTATCACTGAATATACAAATTTGAAATCAAAAGGTCATATTTCATTTGAAATAAGGGTAATTTTCAGATGCTGTGTTTTTAAGTGATTCTTGAAAATTATATTGCTAAGATGCAACCTCTACTTTTCTGTAGGAACAGACTGTTGTTACAGGAATATTGTATAAAATGCAGTTCTCCCAGGGGAATCACTATCATCCTTTGTTGTTGTTAAAAGCTTTTTTTTTCTTTCCCTGAATTTTGAAATTTTTCTTACCTTGAGTTGGTGTGCCATCATTCTTTCTCTCATTTTGTTAAATCCTAGAAAAAAAACCTTAAACCCAAAAGAAGATTTTTGTAACATCTACTTTTGCCCTCAATAGGGAGATTGAAGTTACGGCTTCTGAATTAAAAAATAATCTATGTTAAAACTAATTACTTAAGTTGTAGGATTTCTGGTGTTAGTATACACTCCTTTTGCAATTGAGAAAAAGTAATAGGGTGATAATGTAACATCCTTAAAGAGCTACATCCTTTACTTTGCTCTTTTACCAAGCACAGCTCATTTGTTTCACTACTAATTTCCTTAATTACTGTGGTAATCAGTAGCTTTGGTCTGGATGCACACAGGTTCCACAGCATTTTTAATTGTGTGCCTGAAGTCCTGTGCAGTATTGGGGATGGTCAGGATCCCCAAAGGGAGGTTTGTAATTAGCTGGTGACTGAACCTGGTGACCTCTAAGCTCAAATAAATACCCTTCCCAGTGTTTGATTTCTATACCCAACTGGGATATAACCCTCTTTTGGACTGGTTTAGGAATATTGATTTCCTTTTCTGACTTGTGTGTGGGTTACTAATCTGGGTGTTCAGAAGAAATCTGCCAAATTTGGTCCCTTGAAGTGACGTGGGCAGAAGGGGGGGATCTAGTAGGAAGACCAAGTGAGTTTAGGCTTGAGCAGGGTGCTGTGTTGATGGTGTCATTTGAGATGGAGGGAGTTAATGTCAGGAGCAAATCTCTTGTTCCCACCACCCCCCCCCCCCCCCAAAAAAAAACCAAACAAAAAGAAACAAAACAAACCAAACAAAAAAAAACTTTGCTAAAAACCTGTAGGCAATGCTTTTGGCATTGGGTATCTTAAGTCCTTTCTAAGACGTTGTTCTTGTTCACTGCTTTTCATTCTGAATATAAAAAGTAGTCCCATTAGTATAGTCCTACCGCATGCCAAGTAATGGGAATTGATGTGCACAAGGTAATACAGACTTGCTGGTGTGGTTCTTTAGTCACACTGCCTTAGGTGCAAGCGGCAGGAAAAAAACCCCTATTAAAATACTTTGCGCTGGATATCATGGGTATACATGCTGTAATATGAAGCAGGAGATAAAAGAGTTTTTCTTTCTTATGCACTTCTGTTTGAAATGTATTTTATGCTTTTCAGTGTGGCTGGTATTGCTTTAGAAAATAATAAGTATTCCCACAGAATTTAGCTGAAGATTGGTTTACACTAGAGGAAACTACTTGAAGATGTTGCATCTGACTTCCTTTGAGGCATAAAGAACTGTTTTTTAGATACTTATTTCTTTTGAATATTTGAATTTTCTTAATATAAGAAAATAATAGTTAGTATGAACTAAGTGTTGAATCAAAAAGTTTTTGTTGGTTTGTTTTTTGTTTGTGGGGGTGGGTTCATTGGTTGGGTGGGTTTTGTTGTTTGTTTGGGGGGGGGCAGTACTTCTTAGATACTCTTGCTAGTCCTGATTTTGTGTCCAATTAACTCTCAATTCTTATTTTTATAGACAGTTACTGGGAAAAGCTTTGGAAGCAAAGACTTTCGGGCAGCTCTAGAAAATGGAGTCCTGTTGTGCGAGTGAGTATGGATTTACCTATATAAAAATCCTTCAGGTTAACATCAGTTGGTCTCTTTCCTTGCTGGCCTCTGAAATTTTTTTGAATTACCAAAAGTATTTTGTAATAAAATTATTTATTTTTCTTTATACCTGGTTTGCCGTGGGAAGGAAGAACAGCTTTCAGACATCCTCTTTCTAGATCTACATGTTCTATGTGTTGTCCCACACACTTTGTGTGTTACCAAGAGGATCGTGCTGATCCTCTGGCCAGTTGATTGGTTTTATTGGTTATAGCGCTTATGGTATCACTGGGCTTCCTTCTTCAGCTTGTGCAAGGTGCTGTGGTCATGGCTGGGATCAAAGGACCCAGTGACTTCTATACCTACTGTTGTTGTTTGGGTTTTTGTCCTCCATCCCTACCCCCTCGTAAGAAATTATTGTAAACTGTGTGCTGAAAGCTACCTATTCCTACCAGAGAACTTTACACTTGGAGAAGTGTTCTTTTTAAAGTACTACATTTCAGAAGTGAACTTTACAAATTTGTAAATTTAAGATAACAGGCAGGCATTTGATTTCATGTACTTACTAATAGTGCTCTTAGGTTACATCCAAGTATCTCAATAATGTAGAATCTATTGGATGTCATTTGGCATACTTTATGAAAACATACTTTAAAAAAAAAAAAAACAAAACCAAAACCCCAAAAAACCCCAAATACTTTACGATGATATAAATAAATGCATTGGGTCTCAGCATAACATAGAAATATGTTGTCATGTATGTGCACATGCAGTCCAGGTTTCAGTACTTGCTGGACTGTCTTAGTTACTACTTTCAACAGCAAACTCTGACCTCAGCTTTTTTTTGGAGTGCTTTCTCTAAAAAGCTTCCTTGTGCTTATATATTATAGGCTTGGCAATAATGGGACTTGTCTGGTTTCGTTGCTAGACTGAGTCAGAGGTGTAAAATGTCCACTTCTCAGGTATCTTCCACATATCTGTAATTGGAACAGGTTTCCAGGACTGGAAACGGTGCTAAACCCTTAGTATTTTAAGGATTGGCTGGTGTAAATGTCATTAGAATGCCAGTGTGAGAAAAATCATGTTAGAGAGCTACCTGGGACACTTAAAAAAAAATACGTCAAATCTCAGAGCCACTCTTAAGTCAGTTCAGCAAGCTAACTTCCAGAAAATATTTATGAAGGTTCAGTTCTCTGAATTTTTTTTACTCTGTATCAAAAGTAACCACAGCAAATGCAAAAAGGCAACATTCCAGCATTTTCTCTTCTGTGAATATTACTGTGTTTTCTGTCCTTGCTTTTATTTTTCTCTTTGGGCCTTTGCCCATCCAGTCTGTCTTGCTAGTTGCTTCTGCTGTTGTCTTTGTGATATGGGGGAGTTGATTCATTTTGAAGACTGAATGATGGAAAGATGGACACTGTATTTTCATTACTTAAGTAATCAAATGTTAACTGACTGAATGGGGTAATAAAAATAGCGTATACGGTTAATAAGAAGGTATTTCTTCAGGTATGTATTTAGTGGGATGTGTGTATTGTATTCAGCAGTAACTTTTAAATAGTGTCTTTAAGAATTGGCAGTGGACTAATATATTCTAATCCTCTGATATCTTCATTGTTGACGCTTATTTGGCAAAAGAATATGAGCCTCCATCTGCCAAATGCAAATCAGTTAAATTTATCTGTAATTAATAGCCATATGCAAGAAAAACATCCTGTAATTTCTTAGCTGAGCAGCTTGCCTTAGGAGGCACACAACTTTCTTTAAAGCAAAACATGCCTCATTATATTGCACTAAATCATATAGCTGTCCTCCTGTGTCATAATTTTAAATTTGACATACTTGAAGTACAAGAAGTGATTTTCATAGAAATTCTGTGGAAACAGAAGAGAGCAAGATGGGAAAGGTTTTCACATGTCCAGTTTTTACCAAAGTCAATAGAGTGCAAGATCTTAAATAATTGAGACAAACTAGACATGACATTGCCCATTTCCTTGGTTTACCTGTGACATGGCTAATTTAGTGACCATGGATATATTTTCTCTGGAGGTGGCATATTTGACTTAAACTGTAGCAGATGAGACCTATACTTATACTACATATTCCTGTAGCAGTCCAGTTGGTTTGTTAGGCCTACTTAATGACCAAGCGCACGTGTTGACTGGCTAATCAATAGTTGACAAAATAAAGCCTTTTATGTTTTACCAGATCTCCTGCGTATACGTTAAAGGAAGAAAGTCACTAAAGTTTTCCTGATCACATGCTACTTCATGTTCCTATGTACAATAAAGCAAATAAAAATTATGCATTTGGAAGATTAAAAAAAGGCGGGGGGGGCAAACTTTTTTTTTAATTCCACCTCAACGGATCACTTATTTTTCTTTTTTCTTGTTGTTTTCTTGTGGAAAAGTCATCAAATGTATTTTGTTTACTAAATAACTTAATGCAGTTGAAAAATTTCAGGACCTGCAGCCATTATTTCTTCTTCTGCAGGCATCTAGAAATCTATCCTCCATTCCAGTGTATATAGGTAAACTCTCTTCTTTGTGTTTATTTTCCAAATACATGTGCTGCTTGAGCAAAAAATGCTTTTTCCCACATAAAGTTTTAAACTCCAGGTCCTGACTTTGCATTGGTGTGGGTAGATCACAAAACCTTGCTGATGCTTTGTGGGGTAAAGGGTCTGGCCAGACAAGCAGCAACAAGAAGAGGGAGCAAGTCCAAAACCTTCAAAGGTATATAAGCAGATGAAGTCTGCGGGGTGTCCTGAGGTCCCCGTTCTCTGTTGATCCTGTGGTCTAGTGTGTAATTCAGTGCACCACAGTATTTCCCTAACTCTGTGACTGAAAACCCAGGTATGAAGGTGCAAGGATTCCTGTGCAGTATCCTCACGGCAGGACAAGGTGTGCATTTGGGCTTGTATATTCAACAGTGATGCATTAGTCTGTCCTACCTTCTCAGTTCAATTATGAATTTTATATAAAGTTAAGAGTGATATGAGGTGCAATCTCTTCTGGCTGAGACTGAAAACAACTTCCGTGTGTAAATTATGTGTGCCAGAAATGATTGCCCACATCTTACTGGGCTTGATAGTGTTATGAAAACTGAGTTGATTTCTTACACTTACAGCAATATCAGTGCTTTCACACTGAACTCTGAAAATTAATATTCTGGTATATTTTTGACATCTGCTCCATCAGAACTTTTATGTGAAGAAAATCTTTAAATGGGAAATTTGAGTCTGATTAACATCACTACCTGTGCAGTAGAAACACAGATCCAGTTCTGCCTACGCCTACCCAGGCTTTTTCTCTTCTTCTTTCTGACTTTGCCATTCTCAGAAATCTCTTTGCCTGTGTGTGACTTGTCCCATTTTTGCTTCTACAGTCTGTTGTTGCTTGTCACTTCTCGGAAAACTAATTTAAAAAAAAAATAATTAGGGGATGTTAATAGGTTCAAATTTTCTTGGTTCAAGTCATATAAGTTAGGACTATGTGCAAACTATTTCTTGATAAGCATTGATGCTCATGCTTAAATAAAGTTGATTATGTAACAGAAAATCATATGACTTCTTTTTAGTTTGATTAACAAGATCAAACCCGGCATCATTAAGAAGATCAATCGTCTGTCAACTCCAATAGCTGGCTTGGTAAGTAATGACATCAAATCTAGTATCTGGGGTATGATACCAAGTTCTGTTTGTTTTTAATGAGCGCTCTCTTGCCTATTGTTCTTGCATGGTCTTGCTACAAAAACCTACTAAGTTTTCAAGATGTTAGTTCCATTTCTCTTTTTGTTTAAAATAGTACCATTTATATGTTATCTTAGACCACAAAGGTTACCTGCTCTGTGACGTAACTTTGTAACTTTAATCAGCTTGTCACTGCATGAAGCTTCACCATCCCCAGATATATCAAGTACTGACAGTTGCTGTGCACAAACCTATGTAGCATTACTTCTCTTTATTTAAAGGCCATCATCCTGTTTTATATTCACAAGCCACTTCAGATGTCCCTTTATTAGGGAATGGACAGACTAGGAAATGTTCTGTGTAATGGAAGTATTTTTAGAATCTGCTTCTCCCCACCCACAGCAAAGCTTAGGTTGCTTTAAAATAAATCTGATGATGCAAAGATCTCTCCTCAGGCTTCAGCTGAGGGATTTGCCAATGTTTTGGCTGTAAATCACGTTGTTGGGGGGAAAGGGGGAAGATACATGTAATCGTTTTCACAGGAAATTTAAAAGATTTCCTGTATGCTGTCTGACAAATTTGCTGGTCAGAGACTGTAGGATAAATTTTGTAGCCGTTTAGCATCAGAAATCCTTTTCTGAGTAAACAAAATAATTTTTTCATCATAATTTTTTCCTACGAAAGCCTTGCTGGTTATTTGTGTCACTAGGGTATCTAGGCCACTTAGTCCTGTCACCAGAACTATTGGTCTCATCTTAAAAGACCCAAGGTGAACAGTGATATATGCGTGATGCCTGTAACAAGTGGAAGATCCCACTTTATGGTAAACATGCATCTCAATGTTAGGGAAAGTTACCTAAACTCTTAATAGGAGTAGAACACAAAACATCTCTAGATAATTGTTGGCTCATCCCATTAAAACATATATATACAAAACGTCTGCTTTGGCTGGTCAACTGTGTATCTCGTTAGAGAAGTGTAGTTAACTTGGCCAGAGGTCATAAGATTGGGTTAACTTGTCATATATTATTGCACAAGCTGAGAACGTGCATTTCCACATCAAATGAATGTAGAAAGTATTAGCTGCCTTTGTCCCAGAAGAACTCAGGGTATTAGGCTTGCGAATAATGAGTGCTGCACATTCTTTTCCCGTTAAGCATCTGAAAAAGAATTCAAATGAAACCAAAATCATTCTGGGGAGGACAGCACGGTTACTCTAGCAGCAGTTTGCCTAAATGGCCTCTGAAGTAGCCATTTGATCCAAACCAGAAAACCATAGACTAGATTTCATTTTTGTGGTGACTTAAGTGTTGTCTTGAATCATAACTGTAAGAACTCTTGTTTTTACATGCATTTTTTTGCTTGTTTCCAGATGCAAAAATTTGGAGTATTCGTTAGGTGTGTAGTTTATATCTTACTTGTAGTGTGTTATTGTTCCTTCAAGTTGTTTCTAGTTCCTACAAGTCTTCAGAAGTAAAGGAAAGGGGAGGAAAGGTGAATGGTTCTCCTAAACCAAGATCATCCAGTGGTATTGTTGTTAAAATACCACTTGAAGATAGTCACTGAGAGAGCTGATGTTTTGTGTCAACTCATGAAAAAGGTTTTACATAAATACTTCAGTTTCAGAAGATTGTGATTGTGAGGGCCGTAATGGGAGGGTTCCAGAGAATGGTGCTTACGATGGCAGTAGTAGGAGGGTAGATGTATTTCCCCAGCTTTGAGAGGAACATGCTCAGTTATACCAGCTTTGAGAGCCCAGCTTTCATCCTGGCGTGTAAACTCAAACTGAAACCAGTGGGTTTGTACATTTATAGAAAAGCAAGCACTAGTACCTGACAGGCTCAGGATACTGTGGCTGATGATCCACAGGATTTAGAGATAAAAAGAGCTTGCTAAGGAATTAGCCAGTAGGCTTGTTTGCCATGTTCTGGAAATATTTTCATTGTTAGTAAGCTGCTTCTCCCACAAATCTGCCTGTAGATAGTGTTTTGTGCGGCTTCATGTATACACTTCCGTGGCTCTCACTTCTGCTGTTTTCACTGTCTTCTAGTCTTGTATTAGTTGTTCCCCACCAAGCCTTTATGAGATTTAGAAATTACTGTTGGTAGGGGGACTTTTTTCTGTGGTTTGGTTTTTGGGTTTTTTGGTTTGTTGGTGGTTTTTTGGGGTGTTTTTGTTTTTTCTTTAAACAAGATGGAAATTTTAACTTCAAGAGACGGAATTTTTTTGTAAAGGATAAACAGATGCCACAACTTGAATTCCAGTGTTGCAAATCCTGTAATCTGAAGATCTTTTGATCATGTTCTTTCTACAGGTCCTTTCCATGGTCCTCTAGACTTATGTCCTCAAATCCATTTTGAAAACATTTTATGCATTCATCATGGGGCAGCTAACATCCATTTCTCTCCTGGCTCTTCTGACTAAAAGGAAACAAAACCCCCATATTCTTAACAGTTTTGTGGCAGTCTGATTATCAGAAGAAACAAATGCTGGAAAAGACATCTTGTTTCTCTTTTTTCCTTTTTTTTTTTTTTTTTTTTTTTAATTTTTTTTTTTTTTCCTCCCCCCTTTCCCCTCCAGGAATTTCTTCAGGTTTGGTTTTGTTCTATAGGGAGTTAATATATTTGACTTCCATGTAAGTGTGTTTTTTAAGCTTTGTATTCACTTCAAATACTTGGCAGGTTTTTTTCAGCAGTCCAGAAACATAGTGCTCAACAGGCATCTTTGGTTGAATCTCCAGAAGGGTTTCATTATATCGTTTCTTTGACTGCATGGTTGTTTTGAAAACAAATTTCTTGAGTAAAATAGGAAGTGAAAGCCTATATGAATAATGAAACATTCTGTTTTGTATGCAGTATTGTGTGCTATACTTTTTGGTATTGACTTAGGGTGAAGTGCATTTTTTTTTTAAATGAAGTAAATGCATTATTAATTTGTTATGTCATACTTACTTTTATGACACCTTAATTAACATAAAATATAATAGGGGTTTTATATTAGCAGGATTGCCTTAATTCCAAGCAAATCTAGGCAACTAAAAACAAGCCTTAGCTTTCACCTTTAGTTTGATTATACTGCTGTCTAGCGATTTTGGGTGTCGATTGCAGTGGTTCAGGTATAATCATGGCGGAACAGATAAATAAATACATGTGTTTTGATGATTAAATACTGAAATTAAACTCAGCATTTAGTTAGCAAAAAATGCTGAATTGGTACCAGGCAAACTTAAAAAAATTGATTAAACTCATCTTCAGTTTGGCATGGTGCAGGAAGGCTGGGCTGCAGCTTGTGTGGAAGGGTTTATTAAAACTTGTTGGGAAGGAGAGTTGGACCGGGCCATAACTTGATCTCCATCTAGCAGCTTGCTGCTGCAGCCCCGCTGCTCCATTTCTCTTCAGAGGCACGTACCTCTCGTGGTTTGGGTGAGATCTAGCCATCATCTTAGCCATGTTTGTCTATTCATTTATGTTCCAGTTTGGAAAACTGAACTGCTTCACTGGGGGTAAGGCAAATACCAGGGCAGTTGCAGAGAAGCGGTGGTCAAAGACGGGTGACCGAAGAAGCCTCCGTGCAGCTCCTGAGGTGGTTTCCTGAGCAATGAGGCGTGCTGTCTGCAGGGTGCAAAGGACCAACTCCAGTGGTAGTTGCAGAAAGATGCCACTTGCTGCAGGTCGACTTTTAACAGCGCACGGCAGGTTTTGGAGACAGTGACATCCCTGTAGGTTTCCCGAAGGGGACTTAGCTGGGACGTGGCTGTTGGTTTGTTTGCTTTAATTTGGGCCGATTTTTTTTAAATGCCGTTTGTTTAAAACCTTTCCACTAGAACAGTTTCTGGAAAATGAAAATTTTAATTTCTGCTTATCTTTCAAAGCATCTAAAATACACAGTTTGTGTAAAGAGCAATGTGTATATTTTCCCTAGTACAGCAGAGCAGGCAAGCAAACCGGTACAGAACAGCAGTTCTTGAAGCCTTCTGGCATTTCTGGGGGACATGGTAAGGGTAACCGAAAGGTCAGAGGATTGTGGAAGTTGGGTTTCATTATGCACGGTAGTGAAAGTGCAGTCTGCCTTAAAAATCCACTTGTTCTGGTCCATACTTACGTGAAACAGAGATGGGATATAAGGAAAAGTGACTTAAATTGATAAATCTTGCTGGGTTCTGATACTGCAAAATGATTTTGCTTAGAGTTCTGGGAGGGTGGGTGTGGTGGAAATAAAACAAATGCTTAGCAAAAGCAAATGCAAAGAAAACCTGGTTCTTAATAAATATGGGCTTTTCAGCTTGAATCCCAGCATGTGAGATGATTTGGATATAATCACACAAGGGGGAGGACTTTGTGGTCTGACAACGTATTTTCCAACAAGGCTCTGCACAGCATTTTGAGGTGCATCTCGGGCTGCAGTGCTGTCATTCCCCAGAAACCTCACGTTTCCAACTCAGTTGGCTGAACACAGAGAATCATGCACCAGGATGGAAGTCGTAAGACATCATGAGACAGTGGGAAGATGAATGAGTTTTGTGTAGTATATGCAAGCTCGACATATCTGTCAGAATAATACATTGCTCATTGCTAGGATAAATAACTGTATGCACTGTAGCAAGGCAATATTTTAGTTAAAGTAAGTTTCCAGCTGAGCCCAGGTGGTGAAGCAAATTCAGAGTTAAGAGGCAGGATCTCCCTTGGAGAATGGTAGCTAATGGGAACCTTGCCTTGCAACGTACCGATTTGGTTGTTCAAGACCATCTATCTTTCCTTGCAGTTCCTGTGAGTAAGGTGGAAGTGCAACACTTTGCTCTGTGGTTGGGAAGTGTTTCATCACATCAGAGGCGTGAGGGCTGTGGTCAAACCACAGGGCAGAGTAGAAAGCTATTGGGATTTTAGGATTGTAAATGAAATGCCGTTAGCACTTTTTTTTTTAAGTTGGTCCCTGATTTCCAATGAGTAGAGATGTTGCTAACTCTGACTGTCTCATTGTGAGTGCTGGATGAACATTAGCACCGTATGTCATCTTCGTTAAGTTCTTCAGCTTTGGCAGGGGGGTTTCTGGTGAACTTTTGTTTCCCTTTCACACAAGAGAATAAAACTGCACATCTCTAAGCAGTCCCAGGTTTGAACATGTGCATCTGAAATGTGGGAGTGGGAATTTTTTTTTGTTCTAGTGGGGAATTAGGGTTCCTTTAGAGTGAAGAACGTCTTGATAGTTTTCCAGGCAGGATTTTTCAAACACTTACTTTCCTGGTTCACCAAGGTCCAACATGCCCCTCTGACAACTGCTGCTCAAACATAAATTCCTCTCTTTAATGCAATCTAATATAACACCACTACCTTCTATAATTTACTTATTTAATGTGTCGGAAGGTAATAATTCCACTTGCACCAAGACAACCACCTCAAACAGTGGGGGAAAGCCACTTTGTTGTGGAGATCATCAGCATGTACCTCCTAAACCAGGAAAGTAGGGAATAATAAAGGTGAGAAGGGAGAAATGTGAAAGAAAGCTATACCAAAATGAAAGGGGAGATAAAGATAGGGGTGGAGAAGATAAAAATCGTGCCATAAAAAAAACAAACATTTTTCTGAGCCTTTGTGCCTAACACTCTACTGCAAACCATGGAACCGCCCTGGTACTTCCTTATCTCATGTCATCAAGTAGAGCTGGCCAGTATTTCCTTTTCTGTGGGAAAGTTTTCTTGACAGAGTCGTTTTTTGTGTTGCAGGGGAATGGCATGCAGATGATTTTTTTTTTTTTAATTTTTTTTTTTTTTTTTTTTTTTTTTTTTTTTTTTTATTTTTTTTTTTTTAATTTTTTTTTTTTTTTTTTTTTTTTTTTTTTTTTTTACTTTGTATAGGACACTTATAAAACAATTTTTCAGGTAAAATCCACACTTGCAAAGTGAAGGTTATTTCAGTTATATGTTTTATTTTGGACATGGCTTCAAAGTTCCTTGTCTAGATTACTTAGAATCAAATTAGTTGTATTTTCCACTTAAATTTAAAAATCCACTTAAATTTAAAAATCTGATGGTAATATTAATATAAGAGGTTTTATTTTAATTTAAAAACAGAATCATTTTTTTCCAAGCAGCTCTGCTTCCAAAGTTCATTACTTAATGCTGAAAATCCTATTTATTTTTTTCCTGCTGTTGATCTCCTTGTGTTTAGTATAGCCTTTATATTGGTCCATGCTTTCTGTCTTCTTGCATTTTGTGGGGTTTTTTTTAAATAATTTGAATTTTTAAATATTAAACTTCTGCTCTGTGACTTTGACTAGTATGGGCTACATTAGTAATATTAATAGTAGCTTGTCTGGTATGAGAAAATGAGTATAAGAGAACTTCTCCTCCTTTCTATTCTTCATGAAAAATCAGGAAGGGCAAATACACAAATACATGGACTAAGTTGCATAAAAGCTACTGTTGTTTGCTTTGGTTTGCTCCCAAACACCGAAAAATAAAGGCTCAAACCTGGATGGAATTGCTGGTTGTACAGCAGCTAACAGTGTCCAAAAGCGCTCATAAGAAGTAGCCTCATAGATTTTGGTCGAGAGCTGGCTCATTAGCTGATAACCATTTGACGTGCTCTGTTTGCTTGTCTGACGTTTTCTTTTTGCAGCGAAGAGGGAATAATACTGAGTGATGTGGAGCGTTGCTTTTTCTTCTGAAGGTTTAAGTCACCTTTCTGAAGAGTGCCAGAACACATCATGGCTAACGCGGCGGCTGTGGGCTCTGCCTCGAGCCCTGCCTCCATCGCCCTCTCTCGTGGCTGACCTGAGTCTTGGGATTTTGATTTGTCTGTGGACTGTAAATTCAGAGGTACAGGGTGAGTGCATACGCAGCACTGCTGTGAAGAGTGAAGTTGCGTAAGTCCTGTTTGATGTCTTTCACCTGGAAGCTGATTAATCTGGTATTGCTTTTTGTAAGGCAAGGCACAAGATGAAACATGTCTTTTTCTGAGAAGTTGATAATTTCAAAGTGTAAACAAAGTTAAAGAGGCATCATTGCCTGTTTTGCAGATGAATATGCTCAGCAAGTTGCTGGGGAATTCAGAAAGACAAGTATTTTAAGAGACTTCTAGTTACTTGGCATAATCCTTACTTACATGAGTGGAGATTTTTGTTTTACAATAGCAGTTGGTGTTTCTTCTGACTTTTAACTTCAGTATGGCTAAAACTGGAAAGGAAGGGAGAGAAAGTGAAAGTGGATATGGTCTGACAGAACTCATACCCTGCAATCCAAAATGTGCTCTCCTTTATAGGGCAGCCTATACATTTAACGCAGGTTCAGGAGCACTTCAGATGGCAGAAATGAGGTCAGGTTCCTCTTTATAGTAGTAGTTATCTACCTCTTTTCATTCAATATCCTTTTTATGCTGCAGGTAACAAAACTTTCCAAAAGTGTTTTCCTTTTTCTTGTGGGAAGCAAGAGATTTGTTGGAAATGGGAAACATTGCACCCATTTTTAAAAAGGGTAGAAAGGAGGACCCTGGGAACTACCAACCTGTGAGTGTCACCTCTGTGCCTGGGAAGATAGCAGAACAGATCCTCCTAGAAGCTATGCTAAGGCACATGGAGGACAGGGAGGTGATTCGAGACAGCCAGCATGGCTTCACCAAGGGCAACTCTTGCCTGACCAACCTAGTGGCCTTCTGTGATGGAGTGACTACATCAGCGGACAAGGGAAGAGCTACAGATGTCATCTCTCTGGACTCCTGTAAGGCCTTTGGCACGGTCTCCCACAACATCCTTCTCTCTAAATTGGAGAGGTATGGATTGGATGGGTGGACTGTTTGGTGGATGAGGAATTGGTTGGATGGTCTCATCCAGAGGGTAATGGTCAACAGCTCAAGGTCCAAATGGAGATCAGTGACAAGTGGTGTCCCTCAGGGGTCTGCACTGGGACCAGTACTATTTAATATCTTCATCAACGACATAGTGGGATTGAGTGCAACCTCAGCAAGTCTGCAGATGACACCAAGCTGAGTGGTGTGGTTGACATGCCTGAGGGATGGGGTGCCATTCAGAGGGTCCTGGACAAGCTCCAGAAGTGGGCCCATGTGAACCTCATGAAGTTCAACAAGTCCAAATGCAAGGTCCTGCACCTGGGTTGGGGCAACCCCTGGTATCAATACAGGCTGGGGGATGACGGGATTGAGAGCAGCCCTGTGGAGAAGGACTTGGGGGTACTGGTGGATGAAAAGCTGGACATGAGGTGGCAC
>JANHGO010005353.1:0-23245 GCA_024606505.1 Aquila spilogaster
AAAAACATATGATAATGTATTTTGTCAGATGCAAGGATAATGAAAGGGTGATTTCATGTTTCCACTTTTAGAAAATCTAATTCATGTGGTTTAACTCGGACGCCTATCTTACCAGTTCCGCCCCATCTGTCTAATTCTGTTGGTACCTGGAAACTGTGGTACTCACAAAATATGAGCATGTCAAGGTAGCTCATCCACTTCATAAAATATATGAGCCTTGTTACCTTTAAACCTCTATTAATTCCATGAAGCTCAGGGCTATAAAGTGGTTTGCACATGCTAGAGTTGTTAAAACATATATTATGCCTTAAGTAAAAATATTTAACATAGTAAAGCTTGTAGAGTTGAAAAATACTCAAATACCGATGTTGTGTTATTGGCAATAAGAAAGTCTGAAACATTTAACATCAGGAGACTGAAGTCACTTTTCAAATGTTTTTATACTTGATATTAATTTTCTTCAGTAGTACAGCATATTGAATGGAAAGAACTGTTGGAAATGCTGTATTTTGCTTTTTACAGTGTAGATTACTGAAAATTAATGCACCAAGTAAAGATAGAAAAGGGGAGAAATATTGTGTATGGGTAACCTATTAAGAATTCAGGAGTTTCTAAAGAGAACAGTGGTGGTGACTTAGAAAGTCTTAGACCTTCGGTCCCTGTTTAACATGCATTAATACAGTCCTACATCAATGCAGACAAAGAACAAAATTTGACTTCTGATTTAACAATAGGATAGCAAGTTTATTAGTCTGAATTATGACATACAGATCCAAGTAACCAGCAAGATTAACCACAGCTATTTGACCAGTTTAAACTACTTCCGAACCCAAAAGTGAGAATTTTTCTATTTACAGTGCAGAAAATGGAAGGCAGTAGGATCCCAGAATACTTGACTTCCTCACTGAGGGAGAGTGACATTGGAAGACTGTGAGTGATAATAGATTTTCTTTGCGAGAAGTTTTGAAATACTTGCAGAAACTTCAACAATTCTTTTTTTTTTTCTAGCTGATAAGAACATCGTTCCTAAATAGTGATATCCAAGCCAGATGAAACACAGTTTCCAATTTATTACAGTTATTCCCATATTGCCACAATAATTGGATCCTTCCTATTCTGATTAGATAAATATGCAGTTTGGTTGTATATCACATAATGATATATGACCCAGATAAATCACTAAAAATTAAATGTGAAGTATTGCATTTGGACTGACTAATGCTAGACAAATGCTATTTCTTTAATAATGAATTCAAGGCCAAAATGCATTGTATTACAAGGGAAGTGACAGTTCTGCCAAAACCCTACATAACTTGCAAGATGCAGGCTCATGTGAGATTACTGTGTACTGTGCTAAGAAAAAGAAAGGACAGAATTAGGTTATAGTGATGCTACCATATATACTGGGCCATTTCTGAGATGAGAGATGTGTATGTAGTCCTGCCTCCATGCGTCAACATGCTCTCCAAGTTTTGGTTGTAATTCTGGGGCAAATTAAGCAAATGCCTCTCTCTAGCCACATAGGATGTTAAAGATCTTTTGCTGAATATCATCATGTTGTGTTTAATGTGAAGCTACTGCTGTGGCTTAACCCAGCAGAGAGCTCAGCACCAAGCAGCTGCTTGCTCATTCTGCCCAAATGGGACAGAAGAGAACTGGGAAGGTGAAAGTGTAAGACCTCATGGGTGAAGATGAAGATAGTTTGCTTGATAAAGTAAACATTGTGTGTGCAAGCAAAGCTAAACGAGAAATCTGTTTGCAACTTCCCATGGACTGGCAAATGTTCAGCGGCTCCTATAAAAGCAGGGCTCATCTTGCGTAACAGACTTCTTGGGAAGGTAAATGCCATCACTTCAAACATTCTCCCAGTTCCTCTTTCTTTACCCCAGCTCTAATTGCTGAGCATGATGCCGTATGGGACATCCCTTTGGCCTGTCTGGGTCAGCTATCCTAGCTGTGTCCCCTCCCGGCTCCTTGTGCACGAGCAGTTGAAATGTCCTTGGCTTTGTGTAAGCACTTCTCAGCAACAGCTGAAACATTGGTGTGATATCACCACGGTTTTCATCAAAAATCCAACATTCATGTGAGCCTCTACAAAAAAAACTAACTCAAGCCTAAAATTACGCCAGTTATTCATAGAAGCACTGAATCATTAAGGTTGGAGAAGATCTCCAAGATCATCCAGTTCAACCATCCACCTACCAGCAATATTTTCCCCCTAGACCATGTCCCTTAGTACGGCATCCAAATATTTCTTAACACCTGCAGGGATGGTGACTCAACCGCCTCCCTGGGCAGCCCATTCCAGTGCCTGAGCACTCTTTCTGAAAAGAATTTTTTCCTAATATCCAACCTGAAATTCAGATTAAAACATTTGAAGGAGAAAACTGTCTTGTGTTGTTTCTAAGACGTGAATTTTTTTCTCGTAGCTCACTGTGATTTCGTATTTATTCCTATAGTAATGTTTAAGTTTTATGACTAGATAGCCTAAAATGTTTTTAGATGGAAACAATAGCTTCCAACCTACTGCCTGGTCAGCTAGATTTTTATTGTTTAAAACAGCTTAACCTTTCCCTACTGTTTTATAGTGTATATATAGGGCTTATTCCAAACTCCTTTATTCTTAGATTGAAAGATGCACTAAATGTGTGGATTTCAAAAAGTACTGTGCTTGAAAATCTGCATCCTATGGAAACATTTGAAATAATCTGTTCTCATCCTGAAGACAGTTAATCTTTAGCAATGATCTAGGAGAAAATACAAAATCTCTGCTGGTAAATATTGCAGATGACATAAAAGTTAGTGGAGTGATAAATAATGACAGGACAGATCATTTCTATATTCTAGATTTGCATCATTCTATAAGGTGAGCTCATCTGAACAATATGTACTTTTAATACAGCCAAAATCATACACGTGGGAGCAAGGAGTTCCAATCACACATACGGGATAGCAAAAAAGTACCCTTGAAATACAGTGGTACTGATGAAGATTTAGAGTTGGTGATAGGTAGCGTCTGAATGAGCTCCCGGTTCAATATAATGGCTAGGAGAAAAGCATTTGCTTTGACTGGGTAAGCAGTGAATGCCAAGCATAAGGGAGCTGAGTTCATGGTGTGGCTGAGATAATTGCTAGCATTCTCTGTCCGGATCGTGTTTTCACCCATTAAGAAAAAATCTGGAAAATAGCAAAGGTTCAGAGGGGAACAAAAAATGATTCTGAGCTCGTGGAAAATCATTCCAGTAATGTGTGATTTTTTAAAAGTAATCTACCTAATTAATCTAAGATAAGGTTAATAGGTGAACTGATAGCAGCGTTCAGCAGCTGCCTAAAATAGCTATTTTACAATTCTGAAGAAACATGAATGCGTCACTAAAAAGCATAACAGTACCCAGTGAATAGAAGCTGGAGCTAAACAAATATGGACCTAACGTAAGCCACGCAGTATTTTAAAACTGGGGGTGATTGATTACCAAAACAATTTACTGAGGATCAGAGTGTATTTTCCCACACTGATTATCTTTTTGAAAACTGTACTATTGTTTAAACAGAAGTTAATTTAAAATAGATTATCGTAACAATCCCTTTGGTTTTACAATCCATTAAAGAGACATTACAAATCTCCAAATATGACCCAGAATGCAGATTTCTGTTTGAAGAAGAGGATGTTTACAAAATGAAAGACCTATAGGAATATATGCTTGATTCGTTCTAAATCTCCAGGAGAAGTGTTTAAAAGAAATAAGAAATCTCCAGTGATAGCTGCAACCCAAATATTATGCATCAGAATTTTAAAGGGAAACCAGAAAAGCAGTGACATGAGTTCCTTTTAACTGTCTAAGCTGTCCAAAAATGCCAAAGGAGAGAAACAAACTGAGAAAGTAGGGAACTAGGAACTGAATGCAGTAATAGCATACTTATTGGCACATTGCTTATAGTACATCCTGTTTATTGCCCTTTTAAATTTGACTTCCCCCCCTTTTCACCACCAAAACGTAGCTGAGACTGTGGCGTGAAACTGTAGGCATTACGCACGAGAGTTTTGATGTGACATTGTTTTTGAAATAGTGATATAGCTGATGCGTATTTCTGTGGCTTGCCATGTGAAAGAAATGAGGAAAAACATTAGCGAGACATTAGAAAATGTTAGACTTTCTCTGGTAATGCTCTGTAGTAAGTCATGCGAAAGAACTGCTCCCATTGCTGGAGACTCGGAAGGTAAAAGATATTAGCATGATAATGACACCGGGAAGGGTCAAAGGATGGAGAAGTAATGAGAACAGACATGTCGGAAGAATGGATAGGTGTGGTTATTAATTGCAGTGGAAGAGGCAAAAATGTAGATTCTGGCAAGGTTTAGAGGGCAGGTAGAGGCTGAACATGATGTAATAGAGGACAGATGAGAGTAGAACGCATTTGGATAAGGCAAGAGAGAAAAAGAAATATTCTCCCTGCATGTAGCCTTTATTCTTTTTTACAGGGTAACACCTCATTCTGCTACAGGATGAGCTTAGGGACAGAAAAGGAAAGAGCTGCCAAAATGCAAGCTGCCTTTGTCTGCCAGGTATAGCTTTCCAAAAACTGCTCACCTCAGTCGATTCAAGGCACTGTGAATCTCAGAGCAAATGATGATAAGTGCAATGACTGAGCTAGTTGTGGGGAAGAAAGTGTTTAAGTAGATAAATCTATGGAAAATGATTCAAAAATGGGAGAAGCTACCTTAAGGGGTACATTAGTACCTCTTGTCTTATAACCATTGTTATGTGCTTGAGGCCAGGCTGAATGGGGCTCTGGGCAACTGATCTGGTAGGGACAACCAGCCTACAGCAGGGGATTGGAGCTCGATGATCTTCAAGGTCCCTTCCAACCTAAGCCCTTCTGTGATTCTGTGATTCATACTTCTAGGTAACAAGAACGTGTGTAATCTAGGGGCAGAGATCTCATCACAACAGCCCTGGCATCCAAGCGAGTACATATGTTGGCTTTATGGCGCTGCTATGCGTAATACTCACCTAGTCATTTTTCTGGTTGAATTCCTACAGGAAAGTAGTAATCCTAGAAATGCAGTGAAGATAAGAGGATATGTATATATACTTTAATGGCAAGGTCTTGAGCACTGATGTAATAGAAATAATTACCCAAATATCTTTGACACTCTGATCAAAGACTCCCAATAGCAAAGGTTATTTAGTATAGGCTCCCACATTTCAATTAAAGTTCAAAGAAATCTTTCCTTCTTGGATGAACAGAAATTAGTTATTGATATACCTATGAGAAGAAGGAACTTAAGGTATTAGTTTTACCAGCTGATACTGGGAAACTATTTCTTTTCAATAACCCATTAAATGCTCTTTCTTATTCTATTTGTCAGGGCCTCAGTTCAGCAAAACATTTAAACCTTTGAGGTAACTTACTCTGCTCAACAAAACACAAAGTTTTGTACTTACCCATATGCCCCATTGACGTTAAGCACATAAAGTTAAGCACACAATTAAAGGCTTAGCTGAATTGGAGACTAAGCTCTTTACAAAAGAAGTTGGCTGCAAAGAGAAAACGAGCAAGGGTTCACTTGTACTTAGTTGTGCTTTGCAGCTAGATCTGTATTTAAAGATCTGGTATCCAACCAGAAGAAGAAATAGTTAATCCTAATTCCTCTTGCAGGCTCTACACAGAGCCTGCTGCATAGGAAGGCTGTTTGGAAAATTAGGATTTTACCACTGGCACATCTAAGCCCATCAGCTCTAGTCACCCAGTTACTGTAGGCAACAACCATATTGCCCAAACCTCATGAGCTTGTCTTTGAGTCTGGAACTGAGAAACCGTTAGGAGCTGCCTGCCCAGCTACCTGGGCCAACAACCTGTACTCAGTGCGATTTTATGGAATCTGGTATTCCTGCAAAAGATGTCTCAGGTAGCACTAAGTCAGGAAGGTCAAACCATCTCATAGGCATCCTTTTACATCATGAAAACTTAACATCCATTTTGCATTGCTCTCTCACTTCTTCCCAGATTTCTTATTTAGACTCCGATGTGATGCAGACCCATCAGTGTGGTTAGACAGTGTGGCTCATAATTCTGAGGATTAAACTGTTGTCACATGTCTCGTTAAGTGTTTGGAAGAGATAGTAATTTTCCTTTCTGAACTGTCACAATCACTATTCTCCTAAAATCCCTATTATCTGAGCCGTATCTGAGCATATATACGTTATCTTTAGACCTCATGTCGATCTCATAGCCATTTATTATTGCTGTTATTAATTTTTGTCACATATCAGTTTGGGTTCCATATCACCTACAAGTACTTTCTTGTAATAAACAGTGTTACTGACGTATGCTTATCTAATTTGATAAACAAATGGATCCAGGAGAATCTCTGTGTTACAGCTGGATTCAGATAAATAGTTTTTTCAGCACTGCTGTGAGCAGAAGTGACATTTTTGAACCAAAATTTAATAGAAAGCAAGTGGAATAGCTGACTCCTGAATTTTTTGTGGAGATAAAATGAAACTTCAGTCTTCAGACAGTCCTATCATTGATTTTAGTCTTTTATCTCCCATGAAAACATCCCCCTCAAAAATCATTTAGCTGTGGATTTAGCAAAACAGAAAGCAGATTTTGTCTGTTTTCAAGCTACCCCAGTAATACAGTTATCTGACTTTATTAGGCCGTACAGATGCTCATTGGAGAACAAACCCACTTCTAAGCTTATTTAACCCATTTCTTACCCTGACAGGAGAAAATACATTTGATATATATATTTGGCAAGTCATATGGAAAGAGCTTGTTGCTGGGAGCAAAACAGCCTCCCCCCCCCCCAAAGAAAAAGAGCAAATGGAATAAGAAGCAGAATGTAATATGCAGTTTCCGTAGTTCGAAATGCTGGGTTCCACGCAGCTTCATGTTTCATCATACTCCTGCTGCTGACTGCCTAACACTGTTCTTCCCTTCTCCCTCCTGTTCTCTCTCCTTACCTGTAATGTCTGGTATGGTGGAGCCATTCTGTTATAAAGGAGAGGAGGTTCTGTGTCCTGCTTGTGCCACAGAGTGCGTGAAGATGCATGCTGCCAATGGCATGTCCTTTAATTGTGCCATCTTCATTACTCAGCTCTGCCAGATATGTGGTAGTGGATATCAGACATGAAAGCCTTAGGGTATGGAGGATGCAGATCCTATATACAGGTACTCTGGGTCACATTGAGAAGGCTAGATCTTTTGTTCCCTACCAGAAGCATAGTCCAGAAATCTCAGAGTACTGTTGAACAAGAGTATGGGAAGTCTGAGATCTTAACTGCACAAACAGGAACACAGTGTAGATGACGTAGCCTTGATGTAGCCTTGACATTGCTGGATATGTTAGGTCTGTTCTGGCTTGACTCTACCACAGGAGTGGGCCTTTAACGTGGGTTTTGCAGCTGCTGCTTTCAGGAATGTGAGGAGATTCAAGCAGGGGAATGAATTTGTGGATGCCTGGTATGATAACAAGGAAACAGGATAAAAGCTTCTCTCTAGTTTCAGATGAACACAGGAGGGAGGAAGAGAGGAAACAGGATTTGCTTATGAATGCATAGCAAAGCCTGAAGCAAGTGTACTGGATGAAGGAGCAGAGAATCTATTTGCATTAGCTCAGCTGTGTGTGGTTATGTTCATCTAGTAATTGGGCAACTAAAACCTTCGGGAAGTCTTATTCCTAAGAGTGAGTTAAATGAAAGGCAGCAGCCACAGAGTGAATGTGTGCGAAGATGTGGAGGAAGAGGAGAAGGGTAAAGGTAAATGTAAAGGTTGAGTGTCAGTGTTCTGTGCAGCAAGGTGCAGTGTTCAGTGCAGCAACTGCTGTTCTTTGGTGACATGTCTGATCTCACCATAACCCACCATCCACCAGGGCACCCAGGTCCTTGTCTTTGGGGCTGGTTTCTGAGAGGTCACCCCCAAGTCTGTACTGGCGATGTCGCCGTCTTCCCAGAATTTATACTAGAGCCAGCTGGTTGGTTTTGAGGTACAATTTGGAGAAAGCCAACTACTGGTATCATTTTGATAAACAATCTATTGTACATCATGAGCTAATTGTAACAGAGCTCGCTTGCTGCCTGTCCTTGCACATGCTTCTCAGAGCTGCACACCACTGGTCTCGCATAGCCCAGCAGCTGGTGCTGTGAACAAAGAGGTTATTGAGCATTTCTGATGGTGGGCACTGCTCTGCTGTCTGGAGCTGAGAGACCCACAGGATGATTCAGTGTTTGTTGATCCCCCTATTGCTCTCTGCTCCCTGTCCTGAGGTTGAACCCCAGCTTTCAGAGCTGCAGGCTTACCCCGTAGAAAGCCCCGGGACAGCTGCTGGTTGTTGCTCTGTGCTGTTAGAGCAGCACGGGCTGAAGCCAGCCTCCCAGAATCACCGATGGAGGATCGTGTGTATGTCCATGGGGATGTACACACCCATATTTCTTATCTCTCCCTGTACAGGCAAAGCACGAGGACAGGGAGCAGTGAAAGCTGGGAGCACAGTTCCCCCTCTGTGCAGAGCACAGACTGCTCCTGGCTTGCCCATGCCATTTTGTTGTGTTTTGTTTCCCCTCATCTAACCCCTTACAAAAAATTACTGAAGAGCTCAAAATCCTAGGGGCAAGCTGCTCTGCTCAGTGCTTTGTTGCAGCCCATGTTTGCCTGTGTGCAGTGAGCTCGGTGCCCGAGCTGTGCACAGAACATGACAGACCTCAGAGCTGTACAACGCTGAGATCATCTCAGGGATGCGAAAATAACAGCCAGGCAGCAGAAATCTCTGACAGTCAATACATAACCAAACTGGTGGAGGGAGAGTGTATGTGGAAGCTGTATGTAAAATATAATGTGTTGTGTTTTTTGTTTTAAGCCAGATAGGCAGTTTCCATGGACACCCATTTTTGTCTTATAGTATGTTTCCTTTTATTAAATATGCATAACCAGGCTTGTACAGGATGTGAAGTCTGGTGGTTGATTTTCTTTACATTGTCACTGGGGAATTACTAATAGACAAGCAGATTTCTGAAGACGTTTAGGATAGTTTTACCTTCCTGCTACCAAAGATGGCTTAACCCTTAGGAAGCCGACAAGAACAAAGTGAAGGCAAATTCCTGTATGCGATGTGAAAGTCTCATCTTTCTTAGTAAGGCCATTTTTCTTCTGAATAAGCCTTTTGTCAGCCTTTTCCACCATCTAACCCTTTTGTTGTTTTACCTTTTTCTTTAGTCTTGATATAACAAATAGTTATTACTGACAAGATCTGATTGCCTTGGGAAGTGCTGGCCTAGGCAATGGGTTACACAGTGCATAACCGAAGAGAAAAAGTAGGGGTGGATGGGGATTTATTCTGTAGTTTTCTTACATTTTAGTGCGGAGTTATTTATTTCTGCTTGTTGATAAGAAGGAGCTGCAAGTTGCACTTTTCTGAGGCTTTCCTTCTGGTTCCCTGATAGAACCGAAGCAGCCGCACAGTGTTCTCAGTAGCTCGAACACTGCGCTCTTAGGAGATCCAACCTGAGCTTATCCTATATCTCAGGTGAGTGGTTATGAAAAGGTATCTTGCCCATACAGAAACTTAGCCTCAGCCTCAGGGAGGGAAAAAAGCAAAGTAGAGGTAAAGTATTTTTATTCATGTGATGGTAGTTCTGGACAGTCTTGGAAAATGGAGAAAAAATGGTCATACTGTTCTTTTTTTTTTCTCCTTTCTTTCTTTCTTTTTTAACTCCAGATGTCTTCTTTAAACTAATTTCTTTTCTGATGTTCAGGGACAGCAACAGGTGCCAAATTCAGCAAGTTTATTAAAAGCTATTGATCCCACACTGTCCTGTGTTCGGGGCCCACCTGGTTATCCAGTTCAGATTCATACTCCTTTTTACATTATTGCAGCCTTCTGGAATCAGGGAACATAAATTTCGCTGTCGGATTTAATGGTGAGAGCATTGTCAGCGTCTCACTGATGTGCCATTTAGAAGAGAGAAGGGGAAAAACATCAGAATTATTCTATCAACTTCACTTTACTTTTCCCATTAAGAAGGAAGAGTATAGGGCAGATTCCCCACAAATGTCATCACTTACATCTGCTTATATTGCAGAGTCTCCTACCTGAAACCTCTCACAAAGTTTTTGTCCATTAGCTCCTTTTTTATCGGGGCCATTTTATATTATCTTGGGCACTGTACTGAGCAGCAAACTACAAAAGCCAAGAAGCAGAGCAAAGGGCAGGTGGCAGAGAGGCTGATGCGGAAGGAGGTGACTCATTTGGCATTTCATCCTGATCAGATTAGTACATTTAATTTAGACATTGGAATCCGACGACTTCTGACACTTCTCATGGCAGACAGAGGAAAGGTGGATGGAGGAGAAAACGCTGCGCTAATCTCGGAGACAGCAGAAAAGATTTGTTGCCAATTCTTTTGTATCGCTACACTGGAAAATGCAAAATAATTGCATGTGTAGTCACTTGGATGTGGCTAGGGAGCAGGACAGTGCATGTCCTTTCTGGTAGAGAGGACTGGGCCTCGGAGTGCATCTGCAGAGATTGCATACCTCTGTCTTTCTGACAGACAGCAATCTGAGTATGCAAGTCCTTGGTGGCTTCAGTTCCTCCTCTCTATACAGAGAGAGCAGGGTCCTCTGGTGCAGGTGTGTGATCATGTGCTATCAGGTCCTGCTATAAATCATAGCCGAATGAGAGCCAGGACGTTTTTCTATAAGGCAGAAGTGGATTCTGTATGGTGAAGCCTCAAATTCCTTGTCCCAGAGCTACTGACCAGAGTGTGAAAGGGACGAAGAGAGAGGTTTTTATCCCACACACCTGCTTCTTACCTGCCTCGGGGAGCTCCCTTGTGCATCCTGCTTTTACTGCCACTGCCCTGCAGCTCTTTAAACAGCAGCATACAGACACAGTGGTACCTGCAGCATTGTGCACACAGGGATCACAGCAATGCCCAGGCTCTAGGAGGTGGTCTGCCATCTGCAGCTGCCAGTGCTCCGTGTGATTAGTCAGCCCTAATGCTGAACTCTGCAGATTAATGTGTTGCTCTTCTCCCATTATATCCCTTTGCCATGAGGCAGCCTATCTCTTGCATCAGTAATGACCAGCTGCAGAGCCTCGGGGCTTTCTCTAGCTGCTTTTAACTGATCTAGCACTTCTTATTTTTTCTGTGCTCTGCCCTTTCCTTGATTTGTAAATTCCCCAATGGCTTTAATCAAGCGATGTTGAGCCTAGCAGCTCTGGCAAGTTTTCTTTTGTTTTAATAAAAGGTGAGTTTGTTCCCCAGGCAGGTCTGCCAGCTCGATTTCAACCACTGCACATTTGTCTCTATGGAAGGGGCCTCCCATCTTGCAACCATGGGCAATGCAATATTCTAGGTGAACTCCTGCAACCTGCCCTTTCCCGTCTGGGGAAGAAAAGGGGCTTTTCCTTCCAACTTCACTGGGGTCGGTGTTTTGCTTCATTCACGGCTTCCTTCCTTCCGGCTGATGGGCACAAAGGAGTTGGTTGTGTGGGTGGTGCTCAGCCTCAGGCACAACGCGGCCAACTGGGCTCTCTGGAAATGTCCTTCATGTTGTGGGGTTAATATTCCCCAGACAGTTATAACCTTTGAACCTGCAAAGCCTATGTTAGGCACCCCTGAGATCTTGCTTTTCTCTGTTCTCGGCTTCTCCCTTTTTCAGGCATTTGAAATGTATAAAGTAAACAGATTCTTTGGAGAAAAAAAAAAGGGAGAACAAATCTCCTCACAGTTTTGGTCAATATAGACCCGTGTGCTTAGTTGGATGTTTTTACTGTTATTTCAAACCCTTCCTGAGATATTACCTTTGCAGAAGATCCTAATATTTACAACCTCCTGCATTAGTGATAGAATTATGAACTGTGGAGACTGAGAAGCTGAAGTGTTACGGACTTTTGCAAATCCTGGCTTTCCCTGCAACCAGTACTTGCATTCCCTCTAGGTTATGTTGTTCCATCTGTCGAGGTTGTTTTAAAAACCATACCTGGATTTTTAGATGTCATTTTTAAAGTATGCAGATGCCAGTGAACTCAGGAAGTTCAGAGGTAAGGGTAATTAATGAAAAGAGCTTCCAAAATTTAGACACCGGAAGTGTGAAAACTGCTACTAAAAGTGTCTCTGCAATGCATCCATCCCTGTACAACAAGTACAATGAGAAGTCAAAATGAGCTCAAAATAGAGTGGTTTCAGGCTAGAGAAATCAAAACAGAAATATTGAATTGAAACTTTGGTGTGAGAAATCATCAAAACTGATAATGTGCAGTAATTTTTTAGTTCTACGTGGTATGAACCAAAATCTGTCATTATAAAACACTCATTGCAGAAAGCAGGTGACAGCTAATTAACAAGGATAAGGACGGAGGTACCATCCTCCTCTTATTCAGTAGAACATTGATTAGAGTTATTCATCACAAGATGGAATTCCAGATTTAGCTTCTTTCCCTGCCTGATGGGTGTAGCAACCTCCGCCCAGGTGAAGTGTCTGCTGGATGCCATGGGCGGAATCAGTCCCACTTGCTTTGAACCCTTCAGGAAGGAAGGGAGAGCTTGTGAACCGCTGAGTGATGGTTAGGATTTTCAGCTGGGATGTGGAACTGCCTGGTAGGTCTTGCTCCAGTTAACATTTACTGGAAAATGTCAGAGGAGAAACTACCTCTGTCCCAGATAACATACGAAGCCTTGAATCAGCATTATGCAAGGATGGGCTCTGAGTCAGATCCTATGCACATTTCCCTTATGTTTCACCATATTTCCAGATATGCATGCCAAGCAAGTGGCCCCAGATTTCTTGCTGCTCACCATTCCGTAATGTCTTGCAGGCTGGAAGGCAGGGAAATAAGGGAACAGCTGCAGTGGTCCATCTTGGCTGAAAAGACAACATGCAACCCCTGGTGGGGCGGGAGATGGCATACTGCTTTCTGCTGGGACGAAGTGGACCTCAGTAAAAATTTATTGAGTGGATCTGCATTAAACTGTTGGATAGAAGGTAGCAAAAACATCCACCATCTCTTCTGAGAGTCCTAGCTCGATATTTTTTTCTCAGATGTTACCATTAGGAAATTTGACCTGAATTCACAAATAGTTTCTGGACAATAGAAAATGCATTTTTTGGTGACTTTATTATTGACTGAAAAAAAAATATGTTTACCCAGCACCACAGCAATATAAATAGCTTTTATCTCCATTACAAACAGGCTTATTTTATCTGTAAGTGATGTACTTTAAGTCTCGCATTTCTGTTACAAACAGGTTTGTTTTATCAGTGACTTACTTTAAATCTTATAGTAGACTTCTGCCAACTCTCATTTTCTTTATGGCCAGATGCAAGCCAATAGAGAGAAGTGGGTGCCGTATACTCCACATCCATAATCAGAAGAGTAGACTCAGCTGACTTTCTTCCCAGGTCAGACTTTGTTCAACAGAATAGGTTTAGAGGGGGGTACTGGGGCCATTTCCACCCACAGAAGGGGTATAACTAGAAGCAAATGACTAAGTCAGGGAGCCCTGCAATTCCAGCTGTATGGAAGTGAGACAGGGAGAGGTCCATGCCTAAGACACAGTGCAGGGCTCCAATGACTCTAATGCTCCTCGTGCATGGACCACTGACTATATAAGTGTCATTAGATATACTACTTGGTTTGCCTGCATAAATAAACCTCCCAGGCCCAGATCAGGAAATTATTGCTTTCTGAACAGAACAAAGATTAGTGTGATGATGAAGCTGCGCACTTAGCATTGAAGACATGAATGTATGAAGTCGATTATAAAAAGAAAGCTCTGTGGTGCACAAATAATTGGTACAACTACAGTGGTTCTTCCATGTGGAATAGCTCCTTCGTGTATTGCTGTTGCCTTCCTATGCTACTAAAGAAAAGCAACTAATTAGAAAAATTAAACACACCTTACAAAGTGTGAATGGAACAGAGATGGGGAGCTGGTGGTTAGCAGTGGGGTACATACTAATGAATATTTTGAAAATCCCAACTATGACTTTCCATACATTGAGATATTTGAGGTTCTATTAAGTACAGCCAGAACATGGGATCCTCTGAATTGTTAATGGCTGTAGTGATCATTAGTGCCAGGCACCTAGTGAGTGTTAAAAACAAATAAAGTTTATGCCCAGAAGTGTTTACAGTCTGAATTGAAATATGGCACTGTGAGTGGAAATAACAAGCAAGAAAAATGCAAGACAGAAGTTGTTACGTACAAGGTTTGGTTTTCTCCAACACTTTGTCTATTTTAAATATATGTGTTGTTGTTCGGTTGCTACATCACCCCCCTACATCTCTTCTCCAGAAATGCTGCTCTGCCAGAGGTAGTACCTATGATTTCTGGTCATAAAATCTCAGGGTTATGAAATTCAGGAAGTATCGCATGAACCATAATATTTTTACACCTTTACTTTTTTGAACTGGCTGATCTAATTTAGTCTCTAAGCCACAGTCACATCATGGTATGCGCAGCCTGTCGGAAGGCAAGTCATTTTGAAAGCACTTGTGGGGTTGATTCACACCAAATACCTCTCCCGGCACGCTCTTTTCCCTGCTTCATATGCCTTGAGTGCCTGATTTCTCTCTCATCGGCCATTGAGATAAGAGGGCTGCAGATAAGTTGGTTCTTGAGGGTGCTCCATCTGAAGTCTTCCCGGTGGGAATGTCCAGTAGGAGAAGCAGAGCTGGCCATGAGAGTGCTCCCAGTAGATGAGCAATATGAGCATGCAGACCCTTGGGATCCACCTCAGAGGTTTTGTCGCTCTTCAGCCTCCGAGAAAGAGGAGGATGTTGTCTCCACAGAACTGAAGATTCTTCTAGTGCGTCATTCATGGGCTTCTACATTTGGGACAGAGGATTTCTATTCTGTGTAGAGCACAGGATAAAATGATGGAAAAGGCAAGGTGTATAGATCATTTGTTTCCTGTTCTATGTCACTGCTTTGCAGGAACATTCTCGTCAGGGGACCTGTACATCATTTTTCAAGTTCTGTGTCAGTCTTCTAAGGAAGATGTCTGTTGATGATGCTCAAATTTGTCTGGGGAGTATATATATCTCAGCAGGGACAAAATCATTCATTTTTAGATCTTCCAGTCAGAGCAGACATCTGTCCTTACAGTGAGGAAAAATGATAGGATCTGTATTCAATGACAAGTTATCCCCTAGGAAAGGATGGGTCTCATGGTTGACATGATCTGTAGGAGAAACAGTGTTATGCAACAACAACAAAGAATGGTAAAAGGGATCACTTTCTTGAAACAAAGAATAAGATGTTTCATCAGAATGAAAAGAATGGGATTATCCCTAAAATTCCTAATCCACACTCTCCCTCCTTTCTGGGAGAATTTTATGCTATCCTCTGAAATCCTGCAGCCCTTTCTTGTCTGCATTATTGTTAACACCTAAAGAAATAAGGTACAGTTTCTCAAACAAAGTCTCATGAGCTATGTGAGACTGCAGGGTGCAAGTGCACTCTAAGTCCCCAATAAATACTCCGAGCTCTTCAGTTTTATCAAGATGTTTAGGGCAATACAGTGTCTTCAAATAGTTAGAGAGACCTTGAAGTGAGAGAACAAGGGCTATTATGGCAAGTGGCAGAACACAAGAGTAACAGAGTAGTGACTATAGATTTTGGTGGAGACACACAAAGAAGAAAGATAAAATGAATGTTAATTAGGTTTTCATGTTTATAGTTTTATGGATTGAACAAGCTTAATAGAGTTTAATAGAGTGGAAAAGCCATACCATTGAAGATGCTCTTGAAATTAATGCTGCCTTATAGGGCTAATTGAGGAAGGCCTAGAATTCTGTACAATTTTAACAGTTCTGTTTAAATGGGTTAAATGTTCTATTTTGTTATTTTGACAGAATAAAATAACTTAAACAGGAGTTCCTGACTCACGTACTGTCTGCTACACATTATCTTATCCAAACTTAATGTGTTTTCTTCATGTTCCCCATATGCTGGTGTTGTCAAACTATCCCTCTCCCACTTTCCTTGTCCTTTTTGTAGCTATAGACACTGTTTACCTTACCCTTTCCCTCCCTTCACCATTTTATTCTGCTTCCCACCTGCCTTTTGCCATACATAAGTACTATGTTTTGGAGCCTTAGTTACAAGAGAATGTGATAAAAGTGCTACATGAGACAAGCAGCAGCACCTATTCATAACGGCCTGGAAAGCCCTTTCACCAGAGCTATTGGGTTGTCACATTTATCACTGTAGGCTTTGAAAGTGTAGAGCCATTTGAGACAGAGCCATTGATGCAAAACCTTTATTACAGGAGAAGGCTTTGGACTTGAGAAAATATGGGAAAGAGTATGAACGTAATGTTTTTGAGGGGAGGAGGAGAGATTGTGTTGCTTTTCTCAACTGACTCAGTTTCGGCTTTGATGTTTTTTCTTCCTGGGTCCATTCCCTGAGATGCATCTGTAGAACTATCGTTCTTAGAGATGTGTTAGTTGTTTTCAGAATCTAAATACAACTCCACAGCTGCTGAGCCTTAAGTGCTCTTAAGCACACTGATGGTGATGATGACTGACACAGTAAGAGATCTTTTCATGGGTAGAATACTTCTGCAGGACAGTGCCGTAGCCCTGGCTATATTCCATCAGTCTCATCTTCTCTGGCTCACTGTCATGGCTTGCTAGTCTGGAACAAAGCCCTCCAACACGTTGCAAGAAATAAAAAATCCTAGAGAGAAAGAGAGTTAATGACCACATTTAGAACTGTTAACATCAACCAAAGCTGAGTTAAAGGAATATGTAGCAGATATATGCGCTGGGCTCCCTTTGTGACTCTTTGATCCTGTGCAGCTGTAGAACAGCTCAGCATAGCAACACCTCCTGTAAAACAGCTCAGTGGCTGTGCTAATTGCTAAACTGAGGAAAACCAGCGTTAAATAACACGAGGGTGACCACACTGTTTCCGCCTTCAATCACTCAACAACAGATCAAACACTGAGCCCCGCTGACGAAATGCAGTGAGGAGGAACAGGAGACCCAGCGCTGGCACAGCATTAAAGCCTGATTCTCATCTCGTACTCTCAGAGGAAGAAGTCGAGGAAAACTTTAGGCATTTTAGGTATTTGAGGGTCTTGAATGGGTGTGGATATTTAGTATTCAAAATACTTTTATTATTATTAAATGAAGGTGAGTTTGAACTACAGTGGCAGGAGATTACCTGACATGCCTCTTTCCTTTGCAATAGGTAGTACGCTGTTTGCCATCTGCAGATCTGAAGCAGGCAGCCTTTTGTAAACTACAGTCATCTCAGGTGTTTTCACTGTAAAGGTCCAGGGAATGCAACAAGATGGAGATTAATTTGCAGGTCTTACTCAAAATAGCCCAGTCTATGTATATTTTAAGCACTCCTTCCAGTGTAAGACAGTGATAAATTAGAAATCCCTGCCCCAGAAAGGCGTGTTAGTAAATCTGATACACAGTTAGCTGACAACTCTGATGCATGGAGTTAAACCTGTTCAGCAACTCTGCCTTCTGCCCACCTCCCAGTCCATTGTTAGAAAGTATATCCATCACATTTTACATGGGATAGCTCAGGCTGCTATCTGGGTGGTAGCAGCAACATTTTCTGCATTAGCAGCTCTCTATAGATAATGTCTTGAGGATCGAGAAGGGGAGATTAAGTCTGAATAAATAGCCCGTAATGCTCATATTTAATCATTGGACTTAGAGACAGTCAAATCAGTCAAACAATACCTGTCACTGACATGGAGGTGTCGTGAAGATACACACAAAACTGCAGCAATAAACTTTGTCCCTTTAAGTTTGCCTCGAGCCCATAAGTGGCTCTCAGACAGAATAAACTGTGACCTTAGACATAGAAACTGATGACTCTAATGAAAGAGCCACGTCGCTCAGGAATGACAGAGAGTAACTTCAGATATATCTCTGTAGCTGGGCAAGTAGGGGAGGGAGAGGGAAGGAGAGATTTGTCCTCTGAGCAGCTTAATCTAACAAATAGTATGCATTTGTGACCCTACAAGCTTCTGAGTTTGGGACAGATAAAGGCTGGTACACCCATGCATCCAAGTAAACAAACCGCTATAGAGATTTTTCTCCCTTCATAAATGCCAGTGGGATGAAAAAGTGGGGAACAGAAGGGGTGAAGTCTTTTGGCTATGGCAAAAATAAAATTTCTCTGTGACTATGTGTACAGAATTACAACCCTTGGCAAAAAGCTGGGAGGTGGCATTTAGGACAAGAAAGCATGAGAAAGTGAGAAAGGGCTCTGAGAGAGACTGAGATGGTGATTTGAACATTTCTAGGAGAGGCAGAGCAGATACATCACCAGTGTGCTGTAAGGAGAGTACACCATAGCCAGTTTGGCTAAGGTGAGCTGGCATGTGCTTTCACAATGAAATTCAGCTCCTCCATCACACAAAATATTCTCTGGTTGCTGCCCCATCATTTAACAGCGTGGCATCCTGCTTAGAACAGTGCAAGCTGTTCTATACCTTCGGAGACAGTGAGTACGTGTAGCTATGTCTTGAATGTTTTCACTGCAGCATATAATAGAAAGCCTCTCCACGGCAAGCATTAGCGATGCAATTTCATAACTATCTGTTCAGACAGTGCACAGGAGCTTGAAAAACAACTTGAGACACTTTATTCCCTCTGGGAAATGCCATCCGAGAATATGTTCATCTGACAAATATGCGAAAGGCTGTCCCCTATTGGTGAACCATGAAGAATACCACCCGTTTTTTGTATCTGAGTGAGCTGTGCTCCTCCCTGCATAGAGTGGTACAGTCCCTGCTCCCTCATCAAACCTGGCAGCTGAAAAGTACAGAGACATTGCACTGCCCCTTTTGCCTTGCAATGTGAATTTGATATTATCTGTACCACCTTTGACAATGCACTTGAAATTAATCAGAGGAGAAATGTCTTATTTGATTATATTTAACCATGAACATTGATCAGTTGCATGCAATTTTAACTTCAGAGCTGCGTGTCTAAAGTCCTTTCTAAAAAGGGCAAAACGTTACCCAGAGATACATGGGAGCTGGTATTATCTGAGTCTCTGAGACGATGTACTCAGGGGAAACAACTGTACATCTGGGAAATTAAAACTAATTTATGATGAAACTCTCCATGAGTGTTGGACAGTATCATAAGAAAGATCCCCAAACATCACTCCTTTGCCCACTGCATGTTTTCATTGCAGTTGTCTTAGCTCATCTTGCTTTTAGATAAATTAATTCCCAGCAGGCTAGGAGACTCCATGAAGTCCCTGAGGAGGCCATAGCAAGGCCTGCTGCTCCCCACACTTCAGATGGGAGCACCTGACTTCTCTGCCTGTAGTAGTGAAGGGGAATTACTTTGGGTGTACTCTGGTCTCCCAGACTAGACTTCCCTATTAGGCATGTTGTTAATGGCCTTAAGTTGCACCAGGGGAGGTTCAGGTTGGATATCAGGAAACATTTCTTCTCAGAAAGAGTGGTGAGGCACTGGCACAGGCTGCCCAGGGAGGAGGGGAATCACTCTCCCTTTAGGTGTTTAAGAACTGTGGAGGTGTGGCACTGAGGGACGTGGTCAGTGGGCATGGTGGGGTAGGATAACAGTTGGACTGGATGGTCTTAGTGATCTTTTCCAACCTTGATGATTCTGTGATTCTAAACACTCAGCAGAAGACCAGTCATTAGTGCAGACGGTCTCTTTCCTACTAAGAGCTGGTGCGTGTCTGGTGCAAACTCAGACTGGAGCTGCAGACTTAGCTGCCTCTGGAAGCTGCCGTGTGGCATGCCCCAGAACTGCTCTGCAAACCAAACCGGCACTGAGCTGCACTGCTCTACTGAACCCAAACAACAGTGCTAGTGTGTACTTGGTGGGATGGCAGTGGGAAACTTTACAGTTGTTGCTTGTATCTTATATAGGTGGGGATCATTAGTTGACAATCCTGGCACTTCTCCCCACCTTTTTGTGGGGAGAGGGCAGAGCTCCCACATTTGTTCCATCCCATGATACTCAGATAAGCCAGCCCTTTTCACTGACAAAAATAATTTAACTTGGGATTAAAATACAGAAGAAAGTCAGAGAAGAGATGCTTGCTGTAGAGCGTAGCAGGACAGTGGGCTGAAGGCCCAAATGTGTTTGCTCTGGGCTTGAGCTTGTGATAATTTGTCATTCCTCAGCTGCACGGGATCTCTGAACTTGATCAAGCAAGTTCCTTTTTCTATTGAGGGAGACTTAGGATTCCCGTGTTTCCCTGCCTTGCACACAGACAGGAGGTGCAGTGAGGCCCATCTCCATGCTCCAACCGGCTTTTCTTGACTGCCGCTCAGATTCATCATTGCTTCATGAAGGTCAGGAGGTTTCCTGCCTCTGTAACCTATAACCTTCCTGCTCACAGACACCCAACAGGCCTCAGATGGCCTTTCCCAGGGGGAGGGAAGTGTCTCAAGCTGTTTTTCAATGGCTTTTCTGGAATCCAAGGAGGAATTAATATTTCACCAAAGTGGATGCAGGGTGGAGGGGGGAGCCTGAATACAAATCCACTTGTTGATTGAGATTCTGGGGTGGGAGCAAAGGAAGAAAGCTTTGCAGGGAGTGTTTTCAAGCTCTTAAGAGCATGTTTTTTTTTCCATGAGCTGTTCTTACGCATAAAACTGTTAATAATAAGAGCACAGTAGGTAATATAAATGGCACAAAAGGCGCTCTTTCATTGCAAAGCTGAACAGTTTGTGGTTTAGTAGATTTTTGTGATAAAAGAAACAAAAGAATGAAAGTTTTTCCTTCTTGAAAGCTACCATGCCTGGTAACATCTTTAGCTAATAAAAAGATTTCAGCCCCCACCTCCTACTGACATATGTTCTTACCCAATTAAAGTCCTCCAGCAGATCTGTAGGACTATTGACAACATGTTCCATGTCACTAAGCTTGGTTTGCTGCCCTGCTACAGAAATAACAATACAGCACCTCTTAAACGGTCTTAGTGTTAATAAGTGGCAGAAGAGATGGAGTTTTACAGGCTGCCAGACTCCTATCTGGGCTATTCATTCAATCGTTTATCTTCCTCCTTGTTTTTCCTTCCATCTTGTTCTGTGTCAGCAGCAGGACTCACATACCTACAGGAAAAGATTTAGTTCTCTTTTGTACTGAAGTAAATCAATGTTATTTTGTCAGTGGTGGATTATTTTCTTTTTTTATTATTATTTTTTTGCCAGTTTATACTGGGCAGATCAGAGGTGAGAGGCTCTGAAATGTGCAAATTTCCCATGAAGGTTCATGGAGAGGGGTTGTTGTCTAGTGTGTACCTGGAGAGGGTAAGAAACTGTGGGAAATAGTAACCAGTGTCCCTTAGAACTAAATTGGTCTGCAAAATCCTAATGGAAAGGAGGCAGTGTTTTTCTGTGCAGAATACTAGGAGCCCAATTCCAATTCAGAGAATGAAACCTCTCAAAGCAGACCTGTAGATAAGCTATGCAAGCAGCATTAATGCCTGCCATCGCTTCAGCTGCAGCCCACCAGCTGCTGCAGACTCTGTGTAAATCTGTGTACTCTGCTGAAAGCAAAGCAGTGTCCCCCGGCAGCAATTCAGTCACCTGCTCATATGAGTGTGTGCAATCCAAATAAAACCAACTTCTCTTCCTCTTCAGCATGAGCAACGAAAGCAGAGGATGTCACGGGTTCACAGCATGGAATGGAGGTTCTCCAGTCATGTCTTCCCCCAGTGTTCACTCAGTGGCAAAGTCTGGGGTGAAGCTATGAGGCTTAAAGGAGAGGAACATCCATAGTGACTACAAGAGGGCTTTGTAGCTATTTCTCATCTCTTTCATAGACTGTAGAAAAAGCTTGGTTGGGCAACTGGCATGGTTTTTGAGAGGCACTGAAATTAGTGGGAAGGACACTTTTGTGCTACTGTTTATTATTCACATATAGAAGAGAGATGGTAACTCTTGGGTGTTTCCCATTTCTATACATTGCCTGTTTTGTTCTGCATGCTCCTTGTAGAAGGAGTTTTTCCAAATGCATTCAGAGCTCAACACAAGAGGCCTCACCTTACGGCACCATGGTATATTTAGGTCTGGCCCTACTGTATGGACAGAGGAGACACAGCAGTCTGTAGTCTCCTTGAGCAGTATCTACCCTTCCCACTGTGCCTGATGGCTAGGGTCAGTCCTGCTCCCACATCTGACCCCAGGTGGATCATCAGTGGTTCTGTAAAACTGTGTGCACTCAGGAAATAGTGGTACCTGGTGTATGCCTCCTCAGCAATCCTCTCTGCAGCATGAGAGAAAATGCCTAGATTCATTGGAACCTTGGTTTTTGTTTCATGTCTCTGATTAAAGGCAAACCTTTGTCTTCAGCACTTGGATACATTCGTTATCATTAGTTCATTGACTAGCGCATATACAACTGGTTTTAGCCTCCATTTAAAATGCAATGAGTTTACTGATGTGTGCAGCACAGTAGGATAAATAAAGACGTACTTGAGCAAACATACATTTAGTCATTTATTTTTCTACCAGCGGTTTTAGAGAGGGTGTTTTTTTCCCCTTTTTTTTTTCTTTTAATAAATCTAATCCGTTCAGTCAGCAGTCTCAAGAGTGAAAGCTTTGGCCTCAGCTTGGTGTTGATGTTTGGTTGAGTCTTAAAGCTTCATGGTTTTTTGACACTGCACTGAGTCTGATGCTTTGATGTCTGAGGCTGCCGCCTGCACAGAGTAAATCATATTTTAAAGTTTATCACTCAGCCATACACACACACATTCACGCACAGCATCTTTCCACTTCTTTTTGCTGCCTAGAAGTTTCCTTAGGATTAAATGATTCCTCCACTCTCTGTTCCCACACGGATGTTTCCATCTTTAATTCAAAGCTCAAAGCATTTATGGGCTTAGGCACTATATACTTGTGCTTAGCAGTGCCAATTGAAGTCCTAAAGAGAAATGAAAATGGTTTTCTCACTCCATTGCTGTAGCTGCTGTATTTGGTTCATGCTGGCTGTGTATGTCCATGTAAAACCTATTTCTGGAACTCATAGCACTAAAGTGAAGGCCCGAGATAGATGGCTCCTGTGCCTCAGCAGATTCGCAGTGACTGGCAGTGCAGGATCACTCCGCTCTTTACCATGTCATGAAATAAAAAGTTTCTTCTATATAAATTGGTTATAGCCTCAGAGAGCATCGGTGGCTTCTGGCATACAGCTGTCTCGCTCCAATTTACAGGAGGGAGGCAAGGTTCTTTTGATATATTATGCCCGGCGTGAGATTAAGAAGAAAAC
>JANHGO010005354.1:0-23244 GCA_024606505.1 Aquila spilogaster
TCTTTTAGTAAAATCTTGCCTGCAGAAATGTACTCTGTTCCATGTTTTCGTAGAGTTGTATAGAACAAGTGCTTCTCTGCTCCTTTGGGAAATAAACCTGTGGACTTAGTCAAAAATATACTAAACTCTAGTGTTTGTTTATATAAAAGCTAAGGGCTTGTTACAGTTCTGTCTAATTGGGAGGGATGCATTTTGCACATTAGACTTGACTTAGGCATTTTATTGTTAGTGCAGCAACAAGTTAATCCTGCTGGAGCAGATCACCATTTAAATGAGCCACAAGTAGCCCACTAATTCCAGCCTTGAAGTACTTGCTTAGTCTTGCAGTCCTGCCAAATTAGTATTATAGTGTGTCTAGAATATTCAGGTGAACAGACACAACAATCCCTTTCCTTTAACTTTAATGTTTTTTCGTTCTGTAGATTTAATGCAAAATTCCAAGCTTAGATGCATTGATAATACTCATGCAGTACTGAAGCTTTGACTACTGCCTGGATTACCAAGAGGTTAAGGGTAGTAACTTATTCCCCAAAGAGCTGGATGACTTTTGATGTTCAGTAGTCTATCTTTGTCAAACAAGATGGTAATTAAAGATAAGAGTAGCACACAGAATAAATTTACCTTGCCTAATGGAAGCAGTACGCAGTACAGTGGAGTCTGAAGCATGGCAGTCTGCCAGATGTAAAGTAACTGCTTGCTGAGTGCCTTGGACCATGTTGTGGCTAGATATCTACGTAGGTACTCATCTTGGAGAAGACTGACTTCTAGAAGTCATACACCATGGCTATGTGTCTTCTACAAAACAGCTGGCCACAACTTACTGACTTGAAGTCACCTCTTGCTATGGATATTTAACTGTAGTCATACTAAGCTGGAGGAAGCCAGGAAAAATGAAAGTGAGAAGGATGTGGCCTGGATGTAATCTTGTGTCCTACCTGTCCTACCTATCAGTTTATATAAATTACGTGACCTCTATGAAATCCCTCTAAATTGAATAGCTTGATTATAGCATGTTGTGCTGGAATACAGCTCTGATAATTTCTTGAAACTGCTTAACAGACTGGAAATGAGACCGATGGAATGACTGTCTTTGAAAGGAAACGTAAGCCTGTAGTTCTGCAGCATAGTTCTCTTTCAGCTGTCATCAGCAGTGGACTTATCTTCATTTTTGACCATCCTTGAGGATGCTTAAGTATTTCTATCAATGACAAAATCAAATATGTAGAAATTCTTTGGTGAGTGTTACTGTAGCTGAGTAATGAGGAAAACTTGTTGGTTAAACATGTTTTCTTTAGCAGTGGGAATGAAGATCTGGCTTCCTTTTTAGTGGGAAGGAAGACCTATCTAAAACTGATGCTTATTCTAATTTTTTCCTTTTCCTTGTACATACAACAAACAAAAACTATCTGCCACTGAGGTTGTATTGCTCTTTGTCATCTTTTCATGTGAACAGTAAGTTAAGTTTGGATAAGGTTAGTGTGCAATGTAACTGCTGGAGGCTTCAGGAAATTTTGTTATTAAAGATATTTCACCTTAATTTTAACTACATGCTGGTGCTGAGAGATCTTCCCTGACTTGGGAATGGCCAGTAGTGATATTCATTCATTGGCTTAAAAATTCAGGCCATTTTAATTGAACTTGAACAATGCAAAATGAATTTTGAGGGACAAAAGCATACCTTCTAGTCTTGTTGTTACCTAACAGCATTGTTGATGTTAATAACTCTGAAGGTGACTTTTGGGATAGCTGTTTAAGTGGTAGCTTTAAAAGAAAAAGCAGTTTCTGTGTCTTCTTGCCACGCTCCATAATGTCTCATTCCAGACGAGCCTGCAACAGCCTGTTAAATGGAGCTCCTAAGATGTTAAGTAATTTCCTTATTATTTCCAGATGCTTTATGGATGAAATCTGTGTAATAAGGAGACAATTTAGGACTTAATCATCCAACTTGGGTTTCCAATATGTGGAGTTAAGTTTTTATCACCAGCTGGTTGCTATGGTAGCCGTGTTTTGTCAAGCTCTCGATGAGATTATGTAGTGCATTCAAAATAGAACAGCCTGCAGAAATTACTAAAAACAGGCTGGTTTTATGTTCATGTACTATGCAGATTTATGACTTTTAGAGAAACTAAAAATTCAAAGTGAGTTTGCTGTTTATGATGGGTCTTCCAGGCAACGCACTGTTCCAACTGTGTGCACAGGGGGTGGGATTTTGTTTATTCTTTTGCTGAGGCTGCAGTCCATTCCTATCAAAGGATGCTGACTTCACAGATTCCTGGAGTATTTTAGTCTAGCTTCCCCTAATGCTCTGTTACTTTCTTAGGACATAAAGAACTCAATTTATAGCAGTAACCAGTAATGCATGAGTATAATGGATAGAGAAGTCTTGGTGCTTCAAAAAGAAAAAGATTTAATTTCATTTTGGGTTAAGAAAAGCTGAATGAGACTTACACACTTGTCATGCTTCTTCCCTCCCTCTCAATTTCAAACTTCATTGATTATTTCCACATTTCCTGAGGTTAGAGGAACAGTTGCTTCAGAGTGAATATTTCAAGGCACCCCACTTGCAGACATAGCCTAAAGATACAGAGCAAGGACCTAGCTTCCAAACTTAATTAAATATTCTACTCAGGTAGTGATGTCCCAGGCTGAAGTAGTGTTCTCTGACCTGTTTATCTAGATGAAGTACAGTGTCCGGCCTCATTGGTGACGCTTTAAAATGATATGCCCCCTTCACTTGGTAGAAGAGAAAATAAATCAGTAGCTCTAGAAATTAAAACTTTATCCTCTGATTTTTGTTATACCAGAGCAGATGAGTTGCTGAAAATAAGGAAAGTGTTTTCAGGTCTGAAAAAGAATACTGATTGAAGATAGCTTAGGAAACTTGGAAAGTTTTTAACTTTTTAAATTTACATTAACACTTGCATCCTTTTGGTGTATGGTACAAAAGACTGACTTCTGTCTAGCACATTGAATTCCTGACGCTTGAGAGTATCTTAGATGTGAACACCGGATTATCTCCTGCATGTGAACAGGACAAATAATCTACTCCAATTAAGTTGAAAATCTGTGGTAGAAGACACTTCACGCATTTGATTCTATCAGTTGTTGTCAATTTATACAGAGAATAGTGCTGCTGCTTTAAAACCTGCTTGATACAGGGTGGCCAAGTTGAATTTGAAGAAGACTCTGTGTCCTGCATGAAATGTTGGTGAAAACTGGTTAAACTTCTTGATCCAAGCAGATGCGTTCCAGGGAGTGAGGGAAGTGAAGGAAGTGAAATGCGATCTCTAGCCTTGTCAGTCCAGAAATGAATTTGAGTTTCTAGGCCAAATTAAAATCAGGGCATATCTCCAGCTTCATCTGAAAAACAAGATGCATTTAGATAGCAAATACAGTTTATGATGCAGAACAGGTATTGTGAATCCTTGATCTCGGAAAAGCTTTAACATGTTAATAACAATAGATGGACGAGTTTTTACAAGTAAGTAGTTTTTCAGGGTTGGGTGTGGGGGAAGATGGTTTTCTTTTTGTTGTGTGGAGTACCTGCCAAGGCTCCCAATTCTTCAGTGACTTGAGTCTTTAAAACAATATCAGAGAATGAAAATGTTCATTGTAAGTCCATCTGTAAGCATTTTTGTTAAAATGACGAGGCAGACTTATTCAGTTGCTTTGATTTTGGGCCTGACTTGTTTCTGTTTGTATGGTACGCTCGTCTTTCTGCATGTCTACACTCCTGTGGCCATTGCTGTAGCATATTAGCATAAACCAGTTTTTTGCATACTATGCAAAATGTAAAAGCTGTTGTTTTTTGTTCAGAAGTGTGTCCTTTTAGTGGATGTGGGTTTTGTTGTTGTTGTTATTGTTTTTTTAGTCTAAATCAAGAACTAACAAACCGGAATAATTTATATTTGGTCTGGGATTCCCTTTTCGCTATTATTAACCTGTCCTGAGTCACTTGTTTCCGTGAGTTACTTGATCAATGTTCATCTGACCTGCTGCCAGATCATCTTTGGAATTGGAAAGGAGTGAGAAACAGTTGTTGGGTAGCACAGGAGGTCTGCACATGCAAATATAGTACAGTGTTTAAATGCCATGAGTTATGCTTATGTGGAAGAAAGGGATGAGATTGGAGATAGTGTGCTGGTCCTGCTCTTCAAGCCTTGTCACATACCTTCCCTGCACTGACCAGAGTGGTGTGGGGGAAAGGGATGTGTGAAACTGGGACATCTGATCTCCACCACAGATAAGGTTGGATCACTTTCATACAGAGACAGGAAACTTTTATTCACAGCCTTGTGGCTAAATACCTGTGATAGATGGTAAAGGAAGCTGCCTTTTCCTGCTGCCACTTGAGATGTTTTGGGAACTGCTGAAAAGTCTGATTGCATGCAGCTCTGAATTTGTATCTCAACTAAATGAGCAGTTCTGCATTCCTAGAATGGGACTCATTTCCTTCTACCAAACTGCAGCCAATAGAATATGATGCCTGAGCTGGATAATTTATCCTGCCTTGCTCACTCAGACAGGAGATAACTGACTCAGACTGTTGTAGAATCTCAACCACCAAAAACCAAAATGCTAACAAGCAATAAACGTCTTTGGTTTGGACAGTGCAAGTATTACTTGAATAAAATTGCACTGTTAAAATTGAAACTGCAGCTTATTTCTTTGTCTATCTAAATTGGATTAGCACCTGAAAACTTAATAAGTATCCTTAGAATCAGAAGTTGATACAAAATATGAATTGTTGAGAATGTTAAGGTTTTAGTCATTTAAGAAAATGTGAATTGCAAACACTGTTTTCTCAAGTGACTTCCGTGGTACATATCAGAGGTCTAGTAAACCTAATCATATATCACCTCTGTCTGAGGTCTTCCAGTCTTCAGAGTACTCATACTACTTTTACTACTTTTCCTTTTTAATGTCCATTAATATCATGAAGATATTCTTTTTAAAGCTATTTAAATGACTGGTCAATAGAGAAACAGTAAATTGGCTCCTCCTCGAGCTGATGAGCACCACAGGTTGCTTGGTTAGATGACTGTGCTTAGAAAGAGCACTGTCAACCTGGTAATCAAGTTATTATTATTTTTTTTCTCCCCATTTGACTCTAAGAATACAGGAACTGAGGTATTTATGGAACTCAATAATAAAGGTATCTCAGATGAGTTGCCTCTACGTGAGACTTTCATACTGTCTGAAGTCTACAAATAAAATGCTGTGAAACGTGGATGTGTTATTAGCTTCTTGGATTCTCATATAAAGCAATGCGTAAGTTACCTCTATGGTGCTTGCCTTCTTCCAGTCCTAATGCTGCTTTGGGAAGGGAAAGTAATAATTCCTCCTGATGCTTGGATGTTCATGCAAGAAAGAAACTTGAGGACAGCACAGCTGTTTGAAACATTGTGTCCTGATGTCTGTTCTCTTGATTTCAGGCAAAAGTAAAGAAGCGGAGATAAAGAGAATAAATAAGGAACTGGCAAACATCCGGTCAAAATTTAAAGGTAAGTGAACTGACCGTTCTGAACTATACTGTTCACTTCCCTCATTACATTTTTATGAGTTTTTTTTTTTTTCTTTTATATGTTTGGATTTTTTTGTGTCAACTGCAGACATAAGCAAAATTCAAGAGTGGGCTGTTAAAATAACTGCTGAAAGTGTTCTCTTAAGTACAGAACTTCCTGACTGTTGTGTGACTCAGCCATAACAGAAGAAAATGAGCTACTGTTCACAGACTTTCTAATGCTTTGCCACCCAGCCATGTGACCGCTCAGCCTGTTTTCTTGCAGAAGGCTGTGAGTTAGTTTGAAAAAAAAAAAAAACATGGGTGGGTGTAATTATTTTCAGTGAAGCAGAACCTTTTTAAGCAGCCCTCCCACCCCCATCTGCTTAGGAAAGTAATGTATTCAACTCTCTTCTAGAAAAGTTAAGATAAAAATGTGTAGTTGATGAGGCTGTATTGACCACTCCCGTAAATAACAGCATCAAAGGTTATTCATATGAAACCAAGTGTATGCACTGATTAATTCCATCTTCATTCTGTCCTGAGAGGCAGCAGTTCACTTCTTAACCAATGCTGTGGCTAAGTTTGTATGTGGCTTCAAATCTTAAAGATTCTGAGGGATAGCTGAAATTCTTCTGAATGAAATTTTAGCAGGAATGGCTATGGTAAACATTCTGTTTGAAGAGATATGGGGCTGTGTGCACCTAGATAAGGCCTTGCTGCTTTGAGGACATATGTATGGCTTCAGAACTTGCTGGCTTTGGATTAAACCTTTTTACCTTCATTGTCTTTCCTGACCTAGTCTAGCATTTCTATTTGGAATACTTATTGCATTAACAAAGTCTGAAATAACTTTTCAGAACTACATAGGGATCTGTTGATATTCTTTTCAGTGGTGCATCTCTTAAGGGTGTATGGAAAAGTGAAATTAGTAGAAAGATAAAAGTACATTTCTGTGATTGACTTATTAAACACGTACACTAACTTGAACTGTTTTTAGCTAAATTGAGTCACTTTATCTGCAAGACATGCTAGCTGTGTCTAGTGTAGATCGTGCTTGGAGGTTAAACTGCTTGGTTAAAATGCTACAACTTTATGCTTACGTGTACTAGGTAATAAGGTTATCCTTGTTGATCTTACAGTTGGAACTAACAAAACCAAATGTGCTTGCTGCTCAGGGTGAATGAAGGCAACGTCTGCTGGAGTCACTGGAGAGTGGACACAAGTTTTATTCTTGGATTGGATAATAGAATACTAAGCTCTAGAACAGACTATGCAAAGCCTCGTACTTATGCCAAAAATCAGACCACCATCAGTATCAGATGGGAGCTTTGCTTTGACAGGGAACTGAAAAATAATTTGATGGCATAGGGAGATGACTAAATGTAAACTTCCTTTTTTTCTGTTTTCCCTAGAAAAGTCACTAAAGTACCTCGGTTATCCTATGATGGAGATTACCCAACTGGATAAAACACACTGATGCTTTTAAAAGAAAAATTTTACCAACAGAGACACGTGAAGGCTTTTAATTTAGAAGAATTTCTTAACTTTTCTTGAGTGTCTTGCTTTATGATTAACTTTTACTCTCCCTGCTGTTGACACACAGATTTTTAGAGGTGTCTTAATGAGATCTCTTGCCATTGTCAATGCCTGCTTTATGGCTTGTTCCAAGTTAGCTCCTAAATTCAATGTCAGCCTGCAGCTCCTCACAAGGGGAGCAGAGGGTTTAGCACTGATCACTGCTCTCTGGTGACAGTGACAGGGCCTGAGGGAACAGTGTGGAGATGCATCAGAAGAGGGTCAGGTTGGGTGTTAGGAGAAGGTTCTTTACTGAGAGGGTGGTTGGGCTTGGAACAGGTTCCCCAGGGCACTGGTCATGGCCCCAAGGTGCCAGAGTTCAAGGAGCATTTGGACAATGCTCTTCAGACCTAGGGTTTGGATTTTGGGTGGTCCCGTGTGGAGCCAGGAGTTGGACTCAATGAATGATCCTCCTGTGTCCCTTCTAATTCAGGAAATTCTGTGATTCTATGGTGCCTGCTCTGTGGCATGTAGAACAGGAGAAGTCATCTGGTTGATGAATTCTGGGAAAAGAAAGATGAAGTTCCTATCAGCCCAATTCTCCAGCCTTCCAGGCTCCCTCTGGATGGCAACACAACCCTTTTGGTGCCACTCCTTCCAGCTTTGTACCCTCTGCAAACTTGCTGAGGGAGCATTTTGTCCCACCACTAATGAAGATGTTAAATGGGATTGAACCTAGTACTGACCCTTGTGGTCACTGCTAGTTCCTGGCCTCCAATTAGACTTTGTGCCACTGATCATCACCCTTGCAATGAGACTGAAAACATCAAAACACTTAAACAAACAAAACCAAAAAAAGCATCAAATCAATTATTGAGGCTCCATCTCTTTTCTGCTATTGGATTATACTTACCCTTTGCTGTTCCAGTCTTCCTGAAACACGAGGTTCTGTTCACCTCACAGCTAAACATGCTGTCATAAATGCAATAAGAAATTACAGAAAAGTTTGTAATGGTTAAAGCTGTTTAAGGACTTGTTTGCAGGGATATCGTCCAGTTCTTACTGTTTGACAGTGGCCAAGTCCTGTTAAATAATCTCTTCAGGCAGCAGTTAGAATTTCTGTTCGCTAGCCCAACTCCTTAACATTTTACCTGACTTGAAAAGCTCTGATCATATGCTCGGCTCTGTAGTTAACATAGTGCAGGGGAGAAATCATCATAGAAAATTCCAGCTGTGTAGAACCATGAATCAGGCGATGATCAAAGAGTCAAGGTACTGTCAGTGAAGCAATGTAATAACTTCAGTTGGTGTACATTATGTGTAACATCCTTTAAGCACAGTTTAAATAGTTCTGAATAAATATCAGTATGCATTCAAGGGAGTAACTCGATTAAGATATGACTTAGCCTTCCCATTAAATGATCTTTATGTATACATTACTTTATGGACTTCAGATGTGTTCAAATTAAGACAGTAACTTGACATTCTCTGAAGGAGATGAAAATGTCAATGTTTGGGTGGGTCTGAGTCTGGACAGCTTGTTACAGTGTAACTGCTTGCAGCCTTGAGGGCAGGAGGAGGTGATAACTGTGTATCTTTCTACTGCAGAAGTTCTATGTAGGCTTTGTGCAACATAGTTTTCCTTTGCAGATATCCACATAAGAACAAACAGCTCTTCATAATGTATTTTTTTTTTAATGTTTGTTAAGTAAGACAAATGTGTGATGGAGTCCCTTAAGATGGGGTCCCTCACTAAATAATTATGGTGTATGTATATATGGTGGGGGCCCTGTGATAATTACCTGGCTGAAGATGCAGCTGTTAGGCTGGCTGTGTCCCTGTGACTAAGGAAAGGTCTGGCTATAAGAAGCTAGGCTGGTAGCTGTCACAAGCATGCACTTGCTTGAGCCCAGCATAAGAGGCTGCTATCATTCCCTTCCTCTAGACTTATACACTACATGTTCTGTTGCAGTGTCTAGTCTCCCATCTCATGTAGCTAGCAAGATATTGTGAGAATATCAGTATTAATACTCCTTGTCTGTCAAAGAAGTAGCTAGGAAGTCTGTTGCCAATTTTGTTTGGCTTAAGCTCCTATTTAAAATACCCTCATGCTTGACAGACTTGGATAAGGTTGTATATGTCATATATGTATATGTCAAGAAAAGCTGTGCTTTTCTTGAATCGATGCAAAGTAAGTCTTGGTGCTGGGCTTGGATCTGGCTTCTGTTCTGCTTGCTCAGAAGGAATCCAGAATCTCTGTACTTAAAGTGGCTCCGTCTCTTGTTTCAGCATGAGAAAACTGAGTTGCTAAGGTCAGTGTGTCCTTGACAGTTGCTTCAAATGCTTCTGAGTTAACTGTGATAAGACACGTGCAGTATCATGAAACAACACCAATGTAATAAAGCAGAAATTGTAGGAGTTGTGTGAAGCAGAGAAAAAATATTCTGTTTGTTTTGTATTCAGATTATAAGCTGGTTTTGTTCCCAGGCTTGAGCCAAACTAGAAGCCTGACTATTAGAGTATTCATTTGCTTGTAAAGGAGATCTATTTTCTTGAGCAAAAAATACCTACTTTATTGATTTGTTGCTTAATTTTGATCTCTCAAAGAAAAAAAAAATTGTATAATACCAAAACCGCCCAAATATCCATATAGTAGTTCTGCAATTGAAGGAGTTGTGTCTTCTGCTTGATTTCACATCTGATGTTGTAGCTTAGGTCTTTTTCTGGTTGCTTAATGAGTTTTGTGTTAGAAGAGTAGCTGTTAGATTTAAGACATGCTGCTGCATCTTAGTTTTGGCTTCTGCAGAACACCAATGTCAGTTTGTATAGATATTTTTATATATTTATGTATATGGACTATTTTTTTTAACTTAAGTCAGTTGTTTTCCCATGTTTGAGCAAGTCTTCTTATTGTCCCACACTACGCAGTAATCCACAGTAAGAAGTTCAAGAGAAGCCTCTAAATTCCTGTTCTAAGCAACCAAACCACTGTTAAACAGCTTTCCTGCCATGGTGTGTAAGCGATCTTCCATTATTTTCAGTTGGGTCTAGTGTTTGTCATGCTGCTTTCATGCATCTCTTAGACAAGCAGAAGACAATCTGACTGCAAAGTAAGTGTCTTCTCTGACAAAGTGAACTGTTGGAAGTAAAACCGGGCTTCAAATATCACCTGAATTGTAAGAGCACTCTAGTAATACTGTTTTTGTGGTAGCAGAGTAGCTAAATACTACTCTCTCATGGATTTGTATGGGTTGTCAGTCACAAATGTTCAGCCTTCTATTTTAGAGGGTTTGGACTGTATCACGCTCATGGAAAGATAAATCTTGTCTTAACTTAAAGTTTAGGTACATTCATAAAAAACTTGTTTTTGGCCTTTAGGCTATGAGCACATCATACACACATATATATCCATATATAGCACATCACCAACAGGTCACTGTGTAAAGTTACATAGCTGAAGTAATGTAGAGAGAAAGCACATTAAAAGCAGGTGAATACTTAAAGATGTTATCCACTCTGTTTTATATAAGCCACCATCAAAGTTCTAAAAGCTGGTACGTTTCTAGACTTGGAGACAGCAATCAACTGTGAGGACGGTTGTGGGACTTGACACAGCTTTCCTGCTCTGTTCCCCAGTGAATATCCAACAGGGCTGAACTGCTTTGCAGACCTGTCAGGCTGGTGGCAGGCTCTGTAGCTGCATAGCAGGGTGAGTAAAATTGAAAAGCAGATGCTGTGTTTTGACTTATGGTCCAAATCATGGACAAGAGGGCGCTGCCTCAGAACCAAATGGTCTTGTAATGCATTGTGCCTTATTTCTGCCATTTCAGAAGGCTGCCTGAAAGAGATCTAGCAAACCAAACTGTTCAGGGAAAGCAAGTACTCTTTGAAATGCCCACTGTGCTCAAAACCTGCTGACGTGGTCTGGATCCTTCCTGTTTCTGCTGACTTGATTTGTAGTACTTACAAATGTACATGGAAGCATTTAAAAATAGGCTGAGTTGAAAGAAACGATTGTGTATTGCAATAAAGATAACAGAACATGCAAAACTTCCTTCTGCTTTTGTTTTTAGGATGTTTGCTTGGATCTGGGAGGGGCTGTACTATTTTAGCACGTACTTAAGCAGCGAGATTTATTAGTAGTGTTTAAAATAGAGCCTTTTAGATAGAACCGAACAGTTAACATTTCAATAAGAATCTGAAGCAAAGTTTTCTTCAAAACACTGTTAAATTTAGACAAGTGTAGTGAGACCTTTGCAGTACTTTTTTTCTTTTTTTTACATGCACAGCTAATCAAATGGTATTTAAAACAAGGTGAGGAGGGTAAAAAAAAAAAGGGGGTGGAAATAACATGGTGGTGATTGCTTGGCTTAATGTTAAGGTTTCCTGTTAATAAGAATCTTAGTTTGCCTGTGCTGTGTGACAGAAGCTGTTGTAAGCAGACAGTAAGCATTTTTTTTTTTCTTCAGGAGAAATGTTTCAGGAACTGTTACAGTGGTGTTCCTCATTAGAAAGAAGCTGCTTTTTCCTTGGTAGTAGGATGGTAGTGTTTTGAAGCTTGATTGCGTGGCATAGTTTCCATGGAAGATGCTTCAAATACTCTAAGATGCAAGGTCATTGCTGATCTGAGCTCTAACAATATTGGTACCTTGGAAGAATATAACACTTAAAATACCTGGATCCTGAACCAGAAAAGGAATGGCCAAGTCATGACAAATAGTTTGTTGTGAAAGCCAATGCAAGTCTGAGTATACATACTTTCATCTGCTTGTGCTTTTCATCAAACAGTTGGGTTGCGTTGTTCTATATTCCCTTTCTGAACTCAAAGTCAGCAGCGGTCATTTGGGAAGATGAGAAGAACGCGGTTAGTAGCTGTGACTTCTGTGCATTCCTACACTAACAGTTGGGCAGGCCTGCAGACTCAGATTTCTTTCACTTATGGTAAAGTAGCTGTGAAGCTACCTTCTGACACCTTTTGTTGTATCTAGATCTCTGAGAAAAGCGGTCACAATATTAGTGCTTTTAAGCCCTCAATTATGTAGATCTCAGCCACTAGAGGAACACAGACTACTATGAGTTCAGAGTATTTAGTATCCCTCTCCTTTGAATTGTAATAGTATCTGACAAATGGAACCGACATCACCTGTTCTTTTAATCACTTGCCTGGAAACCGGCAGCTTTTCTCTGATTAGCATAAAAATAGTTTCAAGGTAAAGGTGCTTTTTGTTCATAACAGATATACTTCTGTTAAAAAAGCAAATGACCCAAATCCCATAATATTGAATGGTGTCTATAGATGAAGATTTAAACAATATCACTATCTGTATTGCAGCTGCAATTATGTGCTTAAATGTGGTTTCTCTTTTAAAACACAGCTGAGTACATGAAAGCTGGGAGTTTTTTGTAAGTAGAAAAATATCAGCATGAAGCTTAGAGAGTCTAAACAGAAAGCAGCCCCCCAAAACATGGACATAGTTGCAGTCTGTGTGCATAACCTTGTCTTGTTGTCTGCTTCAATGTGCCAGCATGGTGTTTCTTGATTCAGTAACACTACATGTCTTCAAACACTGATGTTAGCGTTCATTCCTTCACAAACTGTAAGGTTAGTTTATAGCAGGATTTTGATAAGTCCGAAATCTATGGCGGATGCTTGCCATCTAGAGATGCTTGCCATGGGAAATCTAACCTGGCCCTGCACCAGTAGATGACAAGGAAGAAGGGGAACTTCTACACTATTAAGACTTCTAAGTAGTTTTTTAATTATATGTTCAGCTGCTCCTTACATGAATCTCAAGTGATTTTTGTTATTTTTGTTTTAAGAGTGCAGCTTGGAGCTTTTTTTGGTAAGGGCAGCAACTTGGGTATATCTTTTTTAAGCTTCTTGTTATGCAGTGCTATTCTGACTGAACTTGCCCATCGTGAAGGAATGCACATTGATCTGACAGGAGTTATTCTGGGCCCAGAATGCGGAGGCTAAGGAGCTTATGTAGCCTTTTAGGCAGTAGCATCTATCAAAATTTCGCTAACCTGACTCAACTTCAGCACTGCAGCTTGTATGATTTCATGAATGCTCCTTGGTGTCCTGATTTAGGACAGGGAGAGAGACTTCTGCAAAAAGCACTTTTTAGAAGATATTTTCTTTTGGAAAAGCAATAGCCTGCGTGATGAGCTGTAAGCTTCTGAACTGTTTCATTTAACTGGGCATGGAATAAAATGCTTTAAAAGACCATGCTAACAAGCTTCTAAAATTCAGAAGTATTGCAATGTCAGTGTGACACTGTGTCAGTCCACACAGAATCATTAAGGTTGGAAAAGGTGACTAAGATCATCTAGTCCAACCATCAAACAAAGGTGAAACCTATTTAGCATGTATTTTGTTTCTAAAAATGAAGCACTTCAGTGCTTTCATTTTATAAACTCTCTATTCTAATGACATAGCAGGAGAATTCAGAGACTAGCTGATAGCAATATTTCATGGCTGTACTTGAAGATATAGGTAATGACAAATGGAATTAACTTTGAAGACTTCAGAGTGGTTTTTTTTTTCCTATATATGAATTTGAGATTTCAGTAAGTATTTAGATCTAACATGTAAGCACTTTGATTCAGTGGTTGATTCAGTGGCTGCTCATTTTTTTCATGGTTTCTGCATTTTTTTTCCATTAGGAGGAGATACAAGCTACCTGTGTTCTGTGACTGTTCTGTCACTGTTCTGTAACTCTCTTAATTTCTTTTGAAGTCCAAATGATGGTTTACTTGATTTTTCTGATGACTGTTTCTGATAACTTTCTTGTTTTTAGCACAAAATGATATGAAGATTTTTAGTCACGTTTAGGTCAGAGTTAAGTGAATCTTATGCACTTTATTCACTGTAGAGTAGATAAAAGCTCAAATAATAAATTATGAAATTTGAGTACTGCAATCAATTAATTACTTACCTTTCAACTGAAACTATAAAAGTGTTCAGTGATTTACATGTACCCTATACTTGCGTGTGAGACAATAGTTCCGAGATTATAATACCCAGCAGCCTGGTAAGTTTTCATTTATTGTTAACTGAATGCCAAGGCTAATGGTACCAAAACTGCCATCACCTCACTAATTACTGAATGCCCAAAGGTTTTTTATTTTATATGGTAATATATGGTAAATCAAATGTCAGTCTTCATTACTAGATACAATTATGTCTTCTTACTATATTTGAGTATAGTATTAAGTATAGTATTTAAATGATGCTTGCGTGGAACCCTCTCCCTGGGGAGGAAGAAAAGCAGATATAGGAACAATATATGCTTAATTGCTTTTCATTTCCCTCCTTTCTAGGTGACAAGGCTCTGGATGGTTACAGTAAGAAAAAATATGTCTGCAAGCTGCTTTTCATCTTTCTCCTGGGGCATGACATTGACTTTGGTCATATGGAGGCTGTAAACCTGCTCAGTTCCAATAGATACACAGAAAAACAAATTGTGAGTAAGAACGTTTCTATAAAAGATAAGGCATTCTGTCTAATATCTGCCTCAGCTGTATAATCTGTAAGGATTTTCCCCCTCCCTCAAATGAAAGCCTTGTTTGGGATTTAGCAGTGGTTCTAAAATGTAAATACCTTTATGCACAGATGATCTTGTATCTTGTACTTGTAAGTGACTTGAGAGGTGGTGCAGTAGCGCTTAAGTAAATTCTACAAATTGTAACAGCTAAAATGTGTACTCTGTGCAAGAGTGCTATTTTTGTTTGGTCACTGCCTTGAGTCTTGCATTCAGATAGACAGAGACTTCAGAGAAATGTTAGCTCTTGCTAACAAACTATAATGCAAGCATGAGTTTCACTTTAAGTGCTATGTAGTGGTTAGCCATCAATACATGAACCAGAATAGGTGTGTAACTTTTAATTTTTGGAATCTCTTTAATTCTTCATAGATAATGCTGTATTTATCAAGCACATGTAAAGTACTAGTGTTTAAACAATAAGCCAGATTCTTCTTTTGCTTCCTGTTCAAATATTATTCCACTCACACAGAATGATCTTTTGATTACATGCTGAAACAGATTGATCTGCAGACCTTTAGCCTTCCATCTTCCACCAAAACTGATAAATAAAGGAAACATCAAACTAATTTGTCTGCACTTCATCTTTCTAGCCTTCGCTCTAGTGTGTAACTATATTTCTGCCCATGCGTCTGATATTGGAGGAGAAGTATGTATCTCAAAGTATTACTTGTGACATTAGCAGAAAACATATCGTGCCAGCTAAAATAAATGTTCCTTTTCCTTTTTCCTGAAACACAGGGCTATCTCTTCATCTCCGTACTAGTGAACTCTAACAGCGAGCTGATCCGCTTAATAAACAATGCGATCAAGAACGATCTGGCCAGCCGCAACCCCACCTTCATGGGTCTGGCTCTGCATTGTATTGCTAACGTGGGTAGCCGGGAGATGGCAGAAGCGTTTGCTGGAGAAATTCCAAAAATACTTGTAGCTGGGTAGGTATGACATGCCTCCTTCAAATACAACGCTGATAAACCTTTTCAGCGGCTCAGTTCAATGGGAGCAGCTGAATCCATGCTTTGAGCTACACAGCCCTGTGCTTGCAGTATGAATGGTGAAGGTCTCCCATAACTGCAAGCGTTCTGGTAAAGCCAAGGATGGAATTGCTTGTATAAGTGTACAGATACTACATGAGAAATTAAGTGTCAACATCTTGAATAGATTTTTTTAGCTTTGTGTACTGCTCAAGTTTTTGTTCTGTATAAATGCACGGTAACAAACACTGAAATGTCTGTTTTACTTCCGTCTCTTGTTGAAAAGAAGAGATATAAATGAAAATAAGTGGGGACTTAAACTACAAATTTGGTTATAAAAGCTTTTTTTGATAGACCTGGCTTCATAAGCAATGTGCTAATATTCTGTAGAGTGAGTGTTCATGCCTCCTCTGATGGCCTTGCGAACAGCAGTTCCTATAACCGACAAGTAGTCACAGCCACTCTAAATCTCTGACCAGACCTGGTAAATGTCTAACCTGTAGTTAACTAAATTTATTAGAAAGCTTGAGATTGCTGGGCTTTTTCTTTTCTTTTCTTTTCTTTTCTTTCTGAAACATAAAATAACGTGCAAAGTCTAAGCTGCTGACGAGAGGGATGCAACAAGTGATATCTCGTGGCAAAATTCATATGAAACACTTTTAAACTCTTGAGTTTGTTTTAGAATACCACATTTGAAAAATATTAATGTTCTGCAGAGCTAAAATTTAATATGGGCCAGAAAGAGAAGAATAAGCAGCCAGCACCTGCTGCTCACTATAGGCCTAGTCTCATTGATGTAATGGGGAGAAATCTGTCCTGGAATTCCACCTTCCTCAGACTTGAAACTTCCTGTGTTATGCGTGTCTAGAGAAAATGCATTCATCAATCATAAAAAGAGCAGAGCACTTTCAGTTGAGACTTGTTGGAACACTGAGCTTTTTATGCCCTAAGTCTTCAAGGCTTGAAGGATGTATGGGATGGTCTCAAGGAAAACTGGTAACTTCTTAAATGATGAAGAGATTGAACTTCTGTTGGGGATGTGGACATTTCTGAACATTTAACCAAGATTGCACGGTATAAACTGCCTCTTAAAACTTTCAGTGCTAATGCTTCGTACTTATTTTTTGAGCTGTTGTGGCACATGCATTGAACTTTAAAAAAGCACCAGTTAACTATTCCGTGAAAGGAAGCTCACCGGACTAGAATAGTACTATGCACTATGCTGCTCCTGAAATAGTCAGTGCCTCTGCCAGCACTGCGGATGGTGAGGTGGATAGACTTGTGGGTTGCACATTTGGTGACAGCCAGTCAATTTGCATGCTGCCTGTTGGTAATGAAGCTGTTGAGTGTTGAGTAGGTAATGATTCATCTCTGATATGCAGCACCTGTCAGAAGATCCAGCTTTGTTCACATATGTAGTGGACCTGAACTGTTTGATTTGAGTCTGTTTGGAAGAAGCTTCTGTTCATGACATTTAGTGAGATCTTTACTCAGTGAGGAGTTCTGATGATGAACCTCCAGCTATGAAGATAAGTTGTGAGATGTCTCTTTAAGTAACAGAATCATTATAGGAGCTACTAGACATGAGTAATGGTTGAGCACTTGACTAGTTAAACTTTCTGGATGAATTTCAGAACAAATACTGTTACTCAGGAGGAACTTATTTAGCAAACTTCTGTTGAAAAGATGCTACCTCATGGAGACTGCTGAGCCTGTGCAAAGACTAGCATAATGCTAGCCTGTGAGCACTGCTGTGACTTTACTATGGGTTTAAAATATAGTGATTCTGTCTTGCAGAGATACTATGGATAGTGTGAAGCAGAGTGCTGCCTTATGCTTGCTGCGTTTGTATAGAACTTCTCCTGACCTCGTCCCCATGGGAGACTGGACGTCCAGAGTGGTACATCTCCTCAATGACCAGCACTTGGTAAATCAGCTTAGCTATTCTTCTTTGGCCTACTCTGTGTATGAATTTATTTCTCTAGAGTCTTTCCACCAAGTGGGTTGCTGTTTTCTTAAGGCAAGGGTAAAGAGATGAAAGAAGAAGTTTTCTTTTAAGAATTGCTATATATATTAATTTTTATTAAAGCTTTACTTGCCTTAATTATTCTTGGCACGTAAAAGGAATGGTATGCACTCTTCTGTTGAAAATCCTATCCAGTTTTAAAGACGTGTAATTTGTCTAGATGTGTGTCAAATAAATGTCTTTTTAATATGGGTCTTTGTCATGGGGATTAACTCAGTTTTCTTTTATATTAAAATTTACTGCCAGTGAAAGGTAGTGTTAACAAGCAGCATCCTAAATTGCTATTAAGATGAATATGCGGTTTTGTTTTTCTTTCTAGGGTGTGGTTACTGCAGCTACAAGTCTGATCACAACTTTGGCACAGAAGAACCCAGAAGAGTTCAAAACTTCAGTCTCTTTGGCAGTGTCGAGATTAAGCAGAGTGAGTCCAATGATAACTCCGATAATAATTTGCAGTTGCCTCATTTATTCTGCTTCCTAGGTCCGATGATCTTACTGTTGCTTATTTATTCATCTTTCTAGATTGGATTTATTTAGTATATCATTAAAACCAAGGATTATTCAATTTGAGTTTGTACAGCTAATTCAGACAATGTTTTAACATTTCTTGCTTAGCTGGACAGAAAGCTTAACTTCCCAAACTTTTTTTTTGTATAATCCTTGCTACACTGCAAACGTATGTAGCAAAACATTCTCTCTCTCAGCTATGTGTATTCTCAAGGATCCCCATGATGTAGTTGAGTTTTTTAAATCATCTTTTTATGTGGCTGTAACACCAGGGAGTACTTAAATAAAAGATTCTACAAATTTCTGCATGGAACTCTCAAAAATTACAGCCTATGCTTCTACCTATATTTAAGCTTCTTACAGGATGGGTTCTTTCTATTCCTGCCTTTGAGCTGCCACTATGTTAATATTCATAAGTATGAGATATTCTGTAAATGGGTGTAGGGGATTAAGCAGAAGCAAGGAGTTCAGGGAGAGGAGCAGAGACATTTCTGTATGGGTGGGAAGTTTCCAAGTTAGCGTCTTCATGCTGGAAAACATACATTACTGTTTTGGTTTTACTGTAGTCTCTTAGAAAGCTTGAAAGGCATGTGAGGACATTACTTCACAGCTGTGTGTTGAGCTTCAATTTATGCGTGGTCTTAGATGCAAAAGATATTACTCACTGTTCAGAGAAGCTTAATTTCTCTTCAAATCTGAAGATTCTGTCTAATACTTGAAAGCAAAGGAAGTGCATGGCTGTTCTGTAATGGAGCAGCAAGAGTTAGAATTTCCTCAAGAAAGGCTAATGCGAGACTTGTGTTAACCTTAGAATCAAAGGGGAAAAAGAAATCCACAAAGAGGGGTACTCCCTCTGAAATCTAATATAATTCTTGACACGCTCTCTATGCATAAAAGCCTCTTCTGTGAAAGCCATCAGTTCTTTGCTGTGGAGTATGAATAGTGATGAAGGTATTAGTTCAGTTTGCCGTAGCATCTTCTATTTGATATTCTGAGTTCACCTACCAATGATCAGTCAAGTACAACACTGGAATCAGCCAATAGGAAGCTTAAATGTATGAAATGCTGAACCAAGGAAGGTCAAGCTTCTAGTTAAACATCTTGATGCTATGAGATGATCATCTTCATTCTTAAGAAAAGCAAGTCTGCTTTCAGGAAGAAACTCAATGGAATACTTTATTAGTAAAGCTGAATTTCTTGTATTAGAGAACCTGATGTTGTACTTGGTTCTATGACAATTTGCACATAGTTAAGCTACTTAATTAATCATTTTTGGTGATGTAATTTTGTAAGCCTTTGTCAAAAGTGACCTACAGTGTTCTTTGGCAGCTTATCATGATTGTGAATCACTTAAGTAGCTGAAGTGATGTCTGCTTATTTTACAGATTGTAACTTCTGCATCGACAGATCTTCAGGACTATACCTACTATTTTGTTCCTGCTCCTTGGTTATCTGTGAAACTTCTGAGGCTCTTACAGTGCTATCCACCTCCAGGTAATGCACAAATCGCTACACTTGCCATATCTTATGCAGTTTGTTACATTCAAAGAGCTACTGTGCTGTAGTGTGGCTGTTAACTCAGAGTGCAAGCACTGTGCCTTAAGACAAGGATACTGAAGCGTATACTTTCAAGTTTTCCAGATTGCTCTAAGCTACATGTTTTATTGAACTATGTTGTGTTTAGTTTTGAAGTCTCAAACCAGTATGCAACATGCAATAGCCATTTTAAACTTTAATGCTATCAATGATACTAAAACCTTGAAATATATTACAGTGCTGATCACATTTGGCTTTTCCTCTCACTCAATAGATACTGCTTGGAATTTTTGATGTCTGTACACTGTGGTTGAGGGGGGAGTGGGTGAACTGTTTAACGTGTCAGAATACTTCAGTTTAATCTCTGGATTTAGCAAGGTGGAAGGCCTTAGGTGGAGGTTAGGGTGTTGAGCAAAATGAAGTTGTCCAACGGCTTGTTCTTCTCCAGAAGACCCTGCGGTACGTGGTCGTCTCACAGAATGCCTAGAAACTATTCTTAACAAAGCACAGGAGCCACCAAAGTCAAAGAAAGTACAACACTCAAATGCGAAGAATGCTGTGCTATTTGAGGCGATAAGTTTAATTATACATCACGACAGGTGAGCTGTGAAAACAGTTTCATTGCAGTATGACTTTTCTAAAAGATAAACTATGGCTTTTGAGCACTGAACAAATTTTTACTAGATGGGGAAAAGCAGAATAAGAAGTTGCTTGCTAGGCTGGAGAACAACCCCTGCAATTGGTTTGAAAGTTAATGAACTGTGTCACTGACAGAATAGTTTATTATGGCTTTTCTTGCTTTTTTAGGAGCGATGTTTTGTGTTGAGCTCACCACTTGAATCCATTAGATATGATTTGTTCGCAGTATCTGAATTTTCATTTCACCAGCAGGACATTCTAGCAGACACCTTCTGAGGCACTTTAAGATATTTGCACTGCAGAAGTAGTATTCTGTATTTGATGTTCTCGAATCTGTTGCTTTTAACCCTTTCACTTTCTCTCCTGTTCTGTGCAGTGAGCCAAATCTACTAGTCCGTGCCTGTAACCAGCTAGGTCAGTTCTTGCAGCACCGAGAAACTAATTTGCGTTACCTAGCACTGGAAAGCATGTGCACGCTTGCCAGCTCTGAATTCTCACATGAGGCTGTGAAAACACACATAGAAACTGTTATCAATGCACTAAAGGTAAATATTAAGTGTACGGTTGGTTTTCAGTCCCTTCTCCCACCCCTCATGTCCCTTCTTCACTGCTTTTTCCCCCTCTCACCCCCAAAGCCCCTTATCCCTGGTTAGGCTAGTAATACTTGGGAATCAAAGGAGTTATTTTCCTTGATGGTGCTGTGCTGGCAATAACAGAGGTCAGCTTTAGTTTATTTCTTCAGCTTACTAGTGAATCTGATACTTGTAGCCGTGGCCCCTGTAACAATATCCTCCTCAATCTGTAGAGTGAAGCTGAAACTTGAAATTCAAAATGGAGAGTGCTGAGGAAGACTTTTGTCCCGTTACTGTCTTGCTTGTATCACATATTTTACCTTCACTGCTGTAGCTGATGGAGAGCAATGAAGTAGATCAGCTTCCACTGAAGCATTCGCTATTTTCCAAAAGTCAAGAAACCAGAAAGATGAATTTTCAGGTCATGTGTATGTGAGAAAGCAGACGTCAAGAGGAAGTCTAATTTGCATGTACATTTACTTTCGCAGTTCAGTGTTTACATGTATTGTTTTCTTCCAAGCTCATACTGTAGCATATTGATACATTTGTCTAGCCTTAAAATGCAGGTTTGTTTTAGCTGAGCTTCTATTGATTTGAGTCAAACTCGGCTTTAAAGCTACAAGATGTTAACTGCCTGTTGGCCTGGTGACAGTTTGGCAATTTCAGCCAGTTAATAGCTCATTTGTGGCCTTTGAAAAACTTTGAAAATTTGACCATGAACGATAATGTTTCATCTCTTCATTAAGTTGCATCTTTTCCAAGCAAAGGTGAAATTATCTTGACCTCTTGCTGTGTGTCCTTTTGCAGACTGAAAGAGACGTGAGCGTACGGCAAAGAGCTGTAGATCTCCTGTATGCAATGTGTGACCGAAGCAATGCCCAACAGATTGTGGCTGAAATGCTGAATTACTTGGAGACCGCTGATTATTCCATTAGAGAAGAAATTGTGAGATATTTTTCGTTCCTCAGTTTTCCATATCTGACTTTGGTACCATTTTTTGATTGGGGTGCAATTTGTGGTAAAAATTCTTTAGTTGTGTTTTTAAAAACAAACTCAAAGGCTGTTAGTCTGATAGCAAAGAATGTTCTTCATTTAGGTTAAACTAATGGAGGAGGGGAGAAAAAGGCACTTGAAAGTAAGGAATTTTAAAACCTAATGTTAGTTTCAGGACACTGCATGTAAGAAGTGAAGTGTCGATGTTTGTTTATCGATGTTTGAGGAGATACAATCTCTAGATCTGAGAATTATGTCCTTCACAAGTCTACTGATTGATGAGTAGCTTAAAAAACTACTGTGATGTCTACTTACTTGTGGGTAGAACTTCATACTGTGTATGCTGTAAGGACATTGTTTCAGTTGAAAGATTCCCCAGAATGATGGCTTCTGGTCAGCTAAAAGGGTGGCACGATGTCTGTTGCCTTCCTCCTGGCGGGGGAAAAATTGCAAAAGGTGTTATATGCAGTCAGTGACATTTCTGAAATGGTAGCCAAAGTCTATGCTTATGGTAATTATTTTGTTTAGATAAGTACTGAATTTTCTTGAAATGATCCCTTTTACACTTTTTTCAAGAAGTTTTCAGTTTTTTAGTCAGTGCTGTCTCAGTGATGGCTTAATTGGTGATTTTATAGCAGACAAAGCATTCAAAATATATAGCCACAGATGGATCATATTCAAATGCATTGCTAGGAAAGTATTATGTACCTGGCAGCTGGTGTGTCCTGGCACAAAATGTGTTCATCTTTTGCCTTTGCCCTGGGAGCAAGCGGCCTAGTGGATGCATCTGAAACTGAGGCTTCTGTGCTACTGTGTGATATCACTGAATATATATAAAGTAAATCCTGATATATAGGTTATAGTAGAAGCTAGTCAACCTTCTTGATTCTTTTGTGTGTTCAGGTTCTGAAAGTTGCAATTCTAGCAGAGAAGTATGCAGTGGATTATACCTGGTATGTGGACACGATCTTGAATCTGATTCGTATTGCCGGTGACTACGTCAGTGAAGAAGTATGGTACCGAGTCATTCAGATTGTTATCAATAGGGATGATGTTCAAGGGTATGCAGCAAAGACTGTTTTTGAGGTGAGAATAATTGGATGGATTAATAAGGAAATTATGTTACCTGGAAAATTTCTGAAATGTAGTAAAACTAGAAGCCTTTTACAGTGGTTTTTTTTTCCCCGAGTTTTCTGGATGCAGGAATCCAAACTGAGTAATAACTTGATGATCCTTCTGGAAGTATGTAACCATTACCTGCTCTTATACAAAAGTAGGCTAGGAAACTAAAGAAGGGAATGACAGATGGAAAAGACTTTTAATACAATATAGATCAATGACTATTACTGTGTTCCTACAGGCCCTTCAAGCTCCAGCATGCCATGAGAATCTTGTAAAAGTAGGTGGCTACATCTTGGGAGAATTTGGAAAT
>JANHGO010005355.1:0-23243 GCA_024606505.1 Aquila spilogaster
CATTAGCCTGCTCTGATTTGATTGGTAATAAATGAAACTAATTCCCCCAAGTCGAGTCTGTTTTGCCCGTGATGGTAGTTGCTGAGTAATCTCTCACTGTCCTTATCTCGACTTATGAGCCTTTTGCTGTATTTTCTTTTCTCTGTCCAGTTGAGGAGGGGGAGTGATAGAGCAGCTTTGGTGGGCACCTGGCATCCAGCCAGGGTCAACCCACCACATGTTTTATTTCTCACGAGCCTACTCTGTTATAATTAATTGGCAATAAATTAAATTAATTTCCCCAAGTTGAGTCTGTTTTGCCTGTGATGGTAATTGGTAAGTAACCTCCATGCCCTTATCTCAACCCATGAGCTTTTCGTTGTATTTTCTCCCCCTGTTCTTCTGAGAAGCAGGAGTGATAAAGCGGCTTAGTAGGACCAAAAAAAATTGCCTTTAAGATATAAATGTACTTTCCATAGCAAAGTGTGGAATGATGAATCAAAAGAGAACACTGAAATTTGTAAATATTCTATATAAATTTATAATGGTTATTTCAGAATCCAGAATCTGAAACCAAATCCCCGTCAACCAGCTGAGGGAAGTGGAGACTATTACCACCCATCTCTTTGGAACAGTTTTCGCCTCTCACAATGGACCAACTAACCCTGTAGTTAGTTGTTAACTAGTTGTTAGTTGTAGTTAACCAACTAACTTCCTTTCATACGGTATAATACTCCAATCTTGGAAGCTCTTGTTTGAGTACTCTGGATAGTAGCCTGGTTGATTTCTCTGTTCAGTGGGCCAGACAACCACTTCAGACACTCATCAACTAAACACTGTGTGACTACAATCTTCTAATTCTCCATGGTCTTTTTATGATGTGGCAGTCATCCTAGATACCAAGATCTTCTGAATTCTGTACACGCAAAAAAAGTGACCGAGATGAAAAAGGTCCTCCACAAATCATTCAAAAGATATGACCTCCTTGAAAGGAGATTGCTATCCTCTTAGGTGTACCCTTGTACTAGAATCATCAATAATATGACCACCTTATCATAAGGAGATGCACAGTTCTCAATGAATTCACATTTCCAAATTCCAGTCTCCAGGACCAGCTCCAATTGTTCCTTCTGTGCTACCAGGACACCTTGGTCTTAAATATCACTGTATATCCCAATGAATCAACACGAGTTATAAGTTTACACAAACATATCCTCATAGTTGGGGCCCACATTTTCAAACGTGATCTATAGTAGGTAACTCAACAAAGTATATGCCTCAATATGTTTGAGTATGAGCTGCATGGAAGACCACAGAGTATCAGAAGAGATGAAAGAAAAGAATGAAGAAGTCTTAACTACCGAACTCCTGCCTAGGACACAAATCTACTCTGCACCAGGTGTAGGCACATTAATGTCATTTAAGTTGGACCAACCTTAAAACAGAGGAGCTTCAGGCACCTGAGCAAGAATGAAACAAATCAAACAGAAGGTAATAGGTGATTAAAACCACTGCACTTAAACAGGAGCTGCTTGAAAACACACACGCAAGATTGGTTGTCACAAGAGGTAAGCATTACTCATTCTAATTTTCATCAACTTTTCAGTTAGACTATTTTAAAAGACAACAGAACACTCAGTACGTTCTTGCTAGCATAAAATGTAGTAGTTTGTGAGGTATGCCAAGCATTGACTCTACAGTTAGAAAATAAGGGTCTAATTTATTTTAATAGAGTAGCCACTATTCAGTCATGATCCATTTTCCTTTTACTGCAATTAATTACAGATAATGCCTGTCAGGATCACAAGCGTTTCATTAATAAGGAGCCAGATTTTATGTTTTGCCTTATGTGCAATAATATACACCACAGTCACTTTACTGGGACTCTGTGCAGTAACCAAGCACAGAATTTGGCTCTTTAACAGAGTAGGTAGGGATTGTTGGAACATCAATCTGCGGAATGATACTGTTGTCAACCAGGGCCTTAAATACACCAGTTCTCAAACACAAAGCAAGCAACTTCCCCCCTGCTTCAACAATAGCCACACCTATCAAAGCAGATTTACCTCCATAAACAAGATGATAGGTTAGACTCCGTAGACCCTGAAGTCCATCAGCTCCTTGCTGGAACATCCAGCTAAGAGCTAGTCAGTGTCAAAAAGCATTAATTATTTGGGGCTGGATAGGGAGTGTGGGGCCATGGCGGGGAGAGAAGTGTAAGAGTTGGCAATGAGAATGCTTCTCCACTTGTTTCTTAGAGGTCACAGAATGACCTCAGATGGTTATAACTGTTGGCACTCATGCAGCTAAAATTTTAACTTATGTTCTAGATGCTCAGTTCTCTGTATGCGAGTTCTCTGTTCTCACTTGTCCAGGCCCCAGACCTTTAAAAAACATTAAAGTCATTTTCATCAGAGCCTGCAGCAAACGTGCCTAAGCAAGCAGACACTTCCCATACATCTCCAATAAATTCTTTATGAACCAGAAGAGCAATAAAACTTGACTGCTTTCCAAATGAGCTCTTAATCATCATCTGTTACTTAAAACATTGGAGGTAAACATACGTCCTGTCATACAACATGGTCTTTGGAGAGACAAAGCCAGACAGATTTATTTTTGCTTTTTGTACTGAGGTCAAGGTTCCCTTATTTGTCTCAAGTAATTTCATAGCTTTACAGCAATATAACTTTGAGAAGGTTCAGAACAGGAAAAGTCACCTATTGCCATTTTAATGAGTGTACGAACTTTATCCCCAAGTGTATTTGCCCTTCGATCCTAAGTACATCTTCTGGAGAAAGCCAGAAATTGTGTGCTCCTGAGAACCAGGAGATGCACACCAACAGACAGTCAAAAGAATCAGAAACTGCACACAGCAATTTTCAGATGTTACCTAATTCTATCACATCTTACAAAGATGTATATTTCTTTTCCTTAGAAGAAATAATGACCAAACAAGGACATGCCAATTACCTACTACCCCACAACTACACCACAAATTCACATAACTGCAAATATCCTGCTATTGTGATTTTATTACATAATCTAAAATAGACCATTTCAACCTTCCTACTCACACATCCATCTATCTTTCTGAAGATCATCATCACATCTCTCTAAATTTCTACAGGCAGCTTTTGTAAAAAAAAGCTATTCACAGACAGGAAAGATACACAAGCACTTTCCCTTCACTGCCAGACAAACTTTCCTTCAGGAACTCTCTCATCATTGCTAAAGACAAGAGCTCTCTTTCTACCCAAGTCAAGGTCAGTAAACAAACCTGTTACACATACAATGCATTCCTATCATATTACTGAGTAATTAAAAACAGTATGACAGAGCAAATAGACAAAGGACATCCATAAAGATTGCATTAAGATCTCAAGCTTGGCTTTTGCTGAATTCTGAAATCTTGGCTTTGCAAACTTAGTTATGGGATATTCAGCAACTGTAATGAAATATAGCCTGGCCTGAACTTCTGGTGTGTTGGGCTCCTGTCACTTCAGTGAAGGGCTGAAAGCGAGATCTGCAATGTCAGCCAGCCAACTGAATAGATACACTGTTTTCACATCCAAACTGCTACACAGCAGCCAAGGGACAACACAGTCCCAAAACTCACTTGCATCATAAAAGCTACAAATGAGCTTGGAAATCCACTGCTCTTATGGTTTCTAAGGTTGTTTTTGTTTTATAAAAAGCACAGAGCTAAACAACACACGATGAAAAATTAAGCCTCTGGGCAAGAGGAAAAGAGTCCAACATCCCTCAAAAGGCAAGTCAGTCTCCTTTTGTTCAAAAGGGAACCGGTTGTGCTAAAAAATGCCACTGACAGAAAACAGTCCTTAATGAACTTAAGTGTTTGGATACCTTCAGCACAGTCTCCAGACAATTTTTAAATTTTATATGTTCATGCTACTCTTGCTTGGTTTTCTTGCAGAAGAGATACAATCAGCAGCTAGAGGCAGCAGAGAGCTCAGCAAATCAAAAATCCCTACCAATTAACTGCAACACATAGTGATAATGACTGCACTAAGAGACTGCAGTACCTCAACATTAAAGCCGTTCAGGGGCTTGAACAAAACACCTTTGTTTCTCCAAATAAAATTTGAAGAAAACAAACAGTAAATAGGAAATACTAAAAAGAGCACTCCATTTCAACACAGCTGCCTTTCCCATCCTGCCATGATCAGTCAGTCCCTAGTTGGAGTATTTCACTACACCCAGAGCAAGCAGCAAGAGTGCAGCCTACAGTGAAAGGAACATTACCGTGGTCATGAAAAGGATGCATACCTTTGCTGATCAGCTTGACTGCTTGTGCAATCATTATGCAAGCACCTTAGCCATTGTGAAATTTTTCCACAATTGTACCAAGATCAACTATAGGTGGAATTCTGTTTTTTTCCTTGCTGCATGACGCACATGGTACATAGAGCTGGTATACAGAAGACCTTTCTCCTTTCCAGACACTTTCTATGTCATCTCTCAGTGAAAGAAGGCAGTACAAGAAAAGCAAAGTCTAGCAACCTTTGCTTGGAAGAAACCTCCCTGGCATTTCTGCTAAGGTGGCCAGGAATCAGAGTTGTCCAGCAATGGTTGTTGGCTTACTGAGGACAGGCAGACAACCAGAGAGACACAGTCAAAAGCAGAAACTCAACACAAGGAAAACCATAAAGCTTGCACGCTTTATTAGCTCTGATGCAAAAAAAGAGGCCTGAAGTTGCAATGTAGCTTGCACAAATTTATGCACAGCAGTTCTGTCTGTGGCAATGATCCAGAAAATGCCAGCTGCTTCTGCTTCACCAGTTAGGAAAGCAGAGGTGAATAAAATTCCCCAGCATGGAAGTTACCAGCTCAGGAAGGGCAATCTGATCTACTAAAGCTGCAGAACAATGCAACCTTTTTCTCACTGCAGTTCTATGTAATTAAAGGTGTTTCATGTTCACAGATGTGTGATGCTGGCCAGCTGGCAAAGCCCAGATATATTGACATCGAACTACATTGCCCATTCCTTGACAGCTGCATGTTTCCATGTTTCTTCTAATCTTTAGAAAAACAAGATGGATTGGGGCACAGGGGCTGTGCTGGGGGGGAGGGTGACAACATGAAGGCCGAAGAGCAGCAAAGTCTGCTGTCTGTATATAGAGACTGAATCATAGCAGGACTGCTGCTCTGCAACTGCAATGGCAAGCACTTACTGCCTCCCTATGGAGCTCTGTGGTTCTTCATCCATTTCACATGTTTCTGGATTCCCTCATACTTTAATTTGTGTGTGTGAGAGAAAAGAATAAAGAAATGGTATGTTAAACTCTTATAACACTTTCCAGCTCTCAAGTCCACATTTTAAAAAAGCCAAATATAACAAGAGATGGGCAACTGAGGGAGAAGGGACAACCCTACTATTCATGTAACCTTTTTTTAAATCTTATGCAGGTTTGGTCTCAAACAAGCACATCTTGATCTCATGGATAACGTGTACTCCAGCTATGGCATTTTTTCCTGAGGATTTCACCCTTTGAAATGCTGACACACGTTTTAAGTTCACATCGATTACTAGCTTGGGTTGAATGACATTTTTTCTGTAACAAGCATTTGCCTGGTTTGCCAGTTAAAATATATAGTAACCTCATTTCCTGCTATAAAGAAACTCAAGTAATGAAATATAAAGCACATATTGAATTCAAAGTATACAAATAGTCTTTGCTGTATCTGCAAAGACTTCTTCACCTCACCTTCACTGCACCGCGTCAAGAGTACAAAAACAAACCAACAACAACTTCAACCTTACAAACATTAACAGTATATACTTAAAAGTACTTAGTGCTCACTACATGCAATTTTCCTTAATGTAACAGACAGATACTTTGCAGCAGGAATGAATTTAAATGCATAACTATGTGTGAAAATGCTTTTGTTCCACAACAGGGAAGGTATCTGCATCAACATAATTTACGCAGCTGTATGAGTATTCAATTCAGCTTGATTGCTGTTTGTGTTATTTTCTGTAATGAAAACTTAATAAATTTAAGTGCTGCTGCCAGTTTTCCCCCAAAGACTTATTTCTACCTCTGATGAGAAAGGTTGTGCTGGTCAAGTGCTCTCAGTCGTAGTTACTGAAAATCAATGATGGAATGAAATTATATACTTGCCATTTATAAAGTTCCTGAGGACCTTCTCTGTCTCACATTGGAACTGTAGTGTTACATCCAGTGGGCCTTCAGCTATGCCCAGAGCATACTGCATCTTCTGATACATCTTCATTTGTTGAAAGAGCCCATAATTACGTGCTTTATTAAATCAATTTATTAAACCGTGAAAAAGAACCAGTGCTCTGCTCTCTGCACAGGCACATAGCTAAACCACTGGCCCCAGAGACCAACTGAATTGTAACAAAGCTCCCTGCAACCAAAGCAAATGAACTCATCATTCTCTGAGAGCCATAAGTAAATTCAGCTGGGGAGGGGTGGGGGGGCGGACATGGAGTTTCCCTGAATCAGCAGACCATACTCCTCACACCTTCCATTGAACGAGTGAAGTACCCTGGGAAAGAAGCCAGACAGGACATCTTCCTTTCTTCTACATAATGTTTTTAAAGAGGGAATCCAGCTTTACCTGACACTTTTAATTTTTAACTATAAACAATTGGGCTAAGGCTGAAATATCTTTTTACTGTGGCACAGAAGACAACATAGTCTTCCTTCAAACATCCTCCTCTTTCCCTCTTTGCCTTTATCATTTGTATCTGATGGTTGCTAATCACAGACTTTTCTAATCAGTAACAGTTGTTAAGCTATAATAAAAGCATTGTACAATTATGTGCACTAACAACACTGCAATACAACCTATCAGCATTTGGCAGATAATTCCATAAAGATAAGATACAGGTGAGTACACGTAAGGAAAAAATAATAATTTAAGAAAAATAATAATCAACAAGTAGCTAATCAATACGACTAAATCTGAGAGTATGAGGTGGCCAAGGAAAGAAGGAAATGCACGTAGTTGCCTCACCTATTTAGAAATCTGATTTATTTAGCAGGGGTGCGTCAGGGACAATTTCTAACTGGCAGTGTGCATTACAGCCAGAATTCTACTTTCTTTTGCATTACTGAAGCAGTGAAATCACATTCTGGCATAACGAGATACGGTACATGTAATACTGGTTCAGACTTGTGCTAGCCCAGTTCTTAATGACTTCAGTCCTTGCCTGACATCTCTATTCAAGAACGGTCAAAATCAGCACAATGAACTATAACCTAAAAGCCATAGTATTCTTGCAGCATATGTGAAGCAACATCAGAATGTAGATGCATCTTACACATAGGCCAATTCATCAAATGCTTTGAGTTAGGTACACTGGCTCTAAATCCTCTTCTAACAGCTGTGTGTGAACACAAATGAAGTAAAAGAAGAGAATGGATGAGAATTCTTTCTTTTACAAAACGTCACAGAGAATTAGATTAAATGAAAATAGAAACCCTTTGTATGAAGAAGGATGGATTATAACTCAGGAGACTGCTTCATTTGTTTCTGCACAGATCTTCCATCCAACCCTGGGTCTCACGTTCTCTTTGCTGCAGCTATTCAGCTGCCTAATGCAAATAATAATCCTTTTACTAGCCTTGTTTCTTAACAGCAGAAACCCTTAAAAAGTCTCTTACAACTCCTTCCTTAGTGCCCAACACAAAGGGCACTATGAAAAAACAAAACAAAACTGTCCTCATATAATGGGTGCTAAAATGAAAATAAGCATTCTAAATCCTTGCCAGCCCTGGAAGAAATAGAAATATATCTGCAAGAATGCAAGGATAGTTGGTTTTTGGCAAGTCATTTAGAAGACTAACTCATATTTGATGCAATACTGTATTACTTTTTCTTGCTACTTTGTAGCAGAGAAAATGGCATATTTACAATACATATAGTATCTCTTACAAATTGCCATTGAACCTCTGACTCCAAATGCAGTAAGTTACCAAGCAAAGTGAGGCCTTTATATCATTAAGAGCAAAGGCAAAACAGAGAAGTTTTTTCTCCTCTAATTACCTATTTAATGATTGTAAATACACTGGGTGTGTTTTGTCTACCTGTCAATTAAATACTATCAAAACAAATCATTCTCATGGTAGGTAATCAAGAAGTTTGTGACTCAGATAAATATTACTTTTACGTACCTGTATACTAAAATAGAACTGTTCACAGCTATCTTCAGGATTGACTACATGTAGCAAATCCATAAAGAAAAGTCTCCTGAAAAGGGTCTTAAAATGGATAAATCCATCAAATTCTTTAAAAAGCTAGATTAATTAACAAGCACCATTATACATGAGTCCCACACCACCGATGGATAAGGAAGTTAGGCCCTTCTCTTTCCCTAAAGTCAATGAAGTAATTTCAATTTTCAAACAACTAGGCAATTTAGGAGCCAAAGTAACAACTGAAGGAAGACTGCTTAGGCCTTTGTCCTAGGTCCCAGATTCTTACTGGTGTATCAGTGCCCATTTCCCACTCATTTCAGTGGCACATAGTTACCTAAATGTTTACCTAAAACTGGCCCCAAATACTCCTCAAAGTACGTGACCCCTTGAAAATTCCAGATAATGATTTTCTGACTTTAAGAAGCAAAATAACACAGTAACAGTGACCAACAAGTCTCTTATATATGTTGATTACAGGAAACATGCAAAACATAAGTTGTGGTCTTGTAATCTACCTCATGATTGTTGAGCTGAGTCCAACACTGACTTCCCACTGAAGTCAATCAATTTGTATTACCTGGCCTGCCAGGGAAGTGTCCTCCTGAAAAAGATCACTGCAATTCATTTCCCAGCACTAAAATAGTAATTACACATCTATGTAAATCTTTTAACTATGGGATGCTGTAAAGGATATTTCTGTTGAATATTTACATAATATCTGACAACTAATTGCTTCAGTAGTCAGATTTTCTCGTTAACTTTAAATTAATATGTAAGGCAAGTTAAACATTACCTTGATTTTCTTCCAGCTTCCCAATTGTTTCTATCTGCTCAACAAGGTCATTTGAGTTCCACTGGCTCATGCCTATGAGTATGGCACTTTTTCCTTCCACCATCTCTTCTGTAGGAGGAAAAAGGAGAATAGAATAAATTGCAGTGACGAGCAAGACAAAAAAAAGACAGGGTGAGAACTAGTAATTGAGAGAGAAATAAACATTCATCATGGTCCCTAATGGGAATATATAACACATTAGCATATGCAGGGCTCTCCAGGAAAGCTTCTTGCTTACTGATACGACCTACAGCGTACCTACATGCTTCATACATTGTGTGCAGGAAAACCGTGGAAAAGAGAGGACTGCCTGAATTTTTGCTCTTACTTTGACCAGTCAATTAAAAACAAAGTTTATAATAAATCACTTTGAGTATTTAATATCAAGTAACAAAATTAGTTAGAATTCTTTCCCCCCTCTTGGAAAAAAATAATAATTTTTTTTTACTTTTTTTTTTTTCACTTTTACTTCAGAACATTCAAGAGGCAGAGCAGAAGGAATAAGACACACAAACCAGTTTAAGGCTTTTCAAGCATGTTTTTTTCCTCTTTTATCAAAGCCACCTGTGCTACACAAAGCTTTAAATTTTCATCCAGGGACGGACACAGAGACATAATAGAATGGCACCAAGCCCACAGCACAGAGAACCACCTCTTTCATTGGGATCCCACCCAGGGAGGGGGGTGGGAAAAGCTGAAACCACAAAACACAAACCATAGATATTGTGTCTCTTTCTCTTAAAGAAACCCAAAAAACCAAACAGGCCTAGAAGCTGTAGGAAAACATTTTCCTTCAATTTAACAGCTGTTTCGCAAGAAGAGTGCATTAGTCCTTTCTGAATAAATTTACTAAAAGCATTTCAGCCTGGCTGTATACAGCCCAGAATGGTCTTTGTACCTAGGGTAAGTGCACAGAAAAAAAACAACGTAAAAGGAATAATCACAGTTTGTTACTTGTTCAGGCACATTCAGAGAATGGGTCAAATTCTGCTCTCTCTTACTGCCTTTTGTAGAGTGAAGGGCTCTATTATGGGCTTAAACACAGAAGAATTTGGCCAGAACATTTCTGGCTAAAATTATGCACATTTTCAAACAAAAAAAGAAACATGAGTTTGTTGGCAACCAGGCCTTGCAGTGGGCCTCTAAATGATTTAAAAATTTATGTTCTTTCATGTTCTCTCATATGCACCTCTCTCATTTAGAGCGATCTTGGTACTGGGGAGGAGGAAAGCGGATCTGTCATCACCATATCTTTCCTCTCCCTAAGTCCTACCTTTTAGAAACAAACACACATAAAGGTCATTTGTCAGATTTATCAGAGAAGCTGGATACAGCAAAGCCCTACTGGACTTGATGCAATCTCAGTGCTCCCTGAGGCAATGAAAATCAACAATTTAGAATAGCATTTTGCTCAGGTTTTTGTCACTTCCTCTCACAAAGGTGGCTTTATTTGAAGTTCTGTAAGGAGGGAGGGAGGGAAAGAGCCATGGGGTGGCTCTGGAGCGCCCTGACGGGCTGGCTGAGGGCAGCTTGGTGGCACCCTGCCACAGGCACTGCAGATGGACTGAGCTGCCCCAAGGACACCCTGCACCTCCTGTGACCAAGTCAGCAACTGAAACCTTTGCCTATAGCTCAGGGGCAGCTTGTCTACTGTGGGATGAGCTCCTTCTGCATTAACTGCTACCATGAAGCGAAATGAGGGAACGCAAGACAGGGCCACTGAGCTCCTCGATGTCAGGAGGAGGCAGCTCTTTTGGTCTTCTTCATGCAGTGTGCCTCCTGAGAAACCTGCCTCATCCAGCAGTATTTTAGACAGCCAGCTTTGGGATGAGGATCTGCCCCGGTACTGGCTTTAGAACTTGTATCAAGAGGATGCTAAAGAACTGTCTCTTGCAGAGAAATAGGGCTCCAAAACTGTTTGAGCATTTAGATCTAGTATTGTCTTATCACTTTTGCTGTTATGTCATTTACCAAGCCAGGCATTCCAGATGGCCTTGCTGTTTAGCAGAAAGATGAAATAAGATTAGATGCCAGACTCTGTTTCCCATTTCTATTGGCTTTCTGATTTAGACAGAAAGCATTAAATGTGGTCTGGAATACAATGGTATTAAGTCCCGGGCACCAGTGCCTAGTGCACTCCAGACCCTGGCCTTATGCCCATTCAGAGGAGAGGCTGTGGATCACCCCCCAGCCTTCCCATCAGTTTCAGGACCCCTCTTCCTCTCCCAGCCTAAAGAAAACAGCTGTGTTGCTCACCAGCTTTGCTCCCTTTACTTAGAGAGCTTATTAACTATCCAGGCATGAAATTCCTCTATAAATACACATGCATGCTTTCCAAACTGGAGTTCTGCCATGCCTCTTTCCCCCAGACTAAATAATAGGAAAGGAGACCCTTAAGGACAAGCATGAGAAACTAACCTAATGCAATTGCACAACACTGCAGAATATGCACATTCAAACACTTGTGGTCTGGTGGACAGCTATGATGTTCATCAGTATCAACTGCTACCGCAAGCATGAACCACCTCTGAACACTCTGTCTCATGCCATCATCTGCTGGCACTCTAAATTGGGTGAGCCTGCTGGTGGTCTTCAAGTTGCACTGTTCCCAGTTGTTTCAAAGCAGACTAACAAGGATAAACACATAGGGCACTCTGTAAATGTCTACCCATATATACCAAATATATATACCCATATATATTTGGGTTGTTGGCAACCCAAAAACCAGCCAGACAATAAAGCCAAAATCATGTGGTAGTACACCTAAGTAAGCAAGACAGTTTCTCAACTGGAATAAACTGATGCATATAATTGAGTAAACAAGGTATCTGGTTAGTCTTAACTAGGTATCTGGACCTGTGAGTTTTCAAAGCAATTTTATGAGTTGTGGACCACTACACAAAGGGATATAAACGTGCATCTCCGCCTTTCGAAGTAACATTTCAAAGCAAATTCACTTAAATGTACACAGAAGGAAGGGAAAGTGGGGAAACAATTCGCTCTGAATTTTGTTATGACTTTCAACCTCAATCAAACATCATCAATGAAAGTGAAAAAAAAAATATTACAGATAAAAGGTATCCTATCTCCTTACCAGACTGCATATAAAAATGTCAAGTCTCTGCTTTTTTCTAGCACAAAATAGATTATCACATCTCTATAGTCAGTTACTTAAAGAGGCACAGAAAAGTGTCAGGAGTAGAAAGGAGTTGGTGGCTTCTGCACCCCAGGAAAGCACAAGGACTGAACACTGTAAGCCACTGTCTGCAGTGCTGGATGTAGGTCAAACTATTTTTCATAATGGAAACCAAGACATACTCCAAGGTGTTCTGATTTCACAGACAATCTTGACCTCCATAAACAATCTCCATTTTCAAATGCAGTTTCACTTCACAGCACTGGAGTCTTCTCTTGCTATTTGCCTCCGTTGGCAAGTAAAAGCACCAGACACAGTTTATCCTTACAAAAAGTTATTTCAACCTACAATTTCTTTATGAGAAGACAAAGGGGTACAAAGTACTTCTTGTTTCCTTAGAAGGGCTCAATTTATCCTTCTTTCTGTTATTGTTCCTCTCCTTACTTCCTGCTTGCCCTGAACTCTCATTGATTTATATTACAACTGGTTTACCTTCACGAGCTTCAATAGGGATACTGCAGCAAGGAGCTGGACACTGCATTAATGTTATCTGCATCTAAGCAGCTGATTAGCTATGAGGATTGTATTCAGCCAAGCATACCTCTATGCCTATGAGGAGCCCACTGAAGTTTCAGGAGGAAATTGGGGGGTGGGGGCATGTCATGAAATGATAAAGTGATCCTCAATATGCAGAACAAAGCAAACACTAAAGAATTTAAGAGAAAGTCACTGCAAAGAGGGACAAATAACACCAGGAGGTAGCCCCTACTCTGATGCACTCCAGCAAACTGCAATGTCACAATACACATTAAAAGAAACAGCCACGTCAAGCTCAGGGGTTAAAATATCAAAAGTACTACAGAATATTGTGCATGTGTATTATGCGTATAGCCAAAACACTTGTACTTCAGGGAGGCTTGTAAAGTGGGAACTCACTCCCAAGACAGAGGTCTCTCTTTTTGGCAGAACCCTTAACTGCATGCCAAATTCTACCACTCACATGCTTCACCTAGGTCGCCAGCCTTTGCCACTCACATCAGCCCACCCACAGGGCCATGTGCCACAGAGTCTTAAGGAATGAACAAATTATGCCCTCCATGCCCAAACTGTAGCAAAATTGGTATTGTGATTCTTGAGACTTTCTGATCCTTCGCCCAGAAATCCACAAATTCACTGAAGTCTTTCACTATTATTTAGCTGTTGGACAATTTTATGTCCTGGCTAAGACAATGTCTGCTCACAGAACAGCAATGTGAAAACAAACAAACAGTTGGCATTACAGAGAAGCTTCTCCAAACACTGTGCATATGGAACTAGTACTTAAAAAATACCATTCAAATAATTATAAGCATTGCATCTGTGTCAGTTATGTATAGTTCTTTTTGTGGTAATTGCTCCTGTTTTGCTTATTGTTAACTCACAAAATTTTCTTAACCTTCACTGGGTTTGATGGGCACTGCCACAATCAAAGTAACAAGACGGTAGTGCTTCAAGTGGTTTAATTTAAAAGTTTTGTGATGGCTTATATTTTTCTTGTTTCTTTAAAATCGCAATCGTGGACTCTTCTGATTGTTTTAGATTGAAGCTTTTAGCTTCTTAATTAACAAAATAAGTTGTATTTAAAATGTACAAAAAACTAGTGTAGCTAAAAGCCCCAAAATGTTAAGCCTAATAAAATGCAATCACTTTCAATCTCAGGAATTTCAACTGTTCTCTACCTTTAATGCCCAAATATTGATGATGACAACTTCATTCATACCATAGATTTCATATATTTAATCTTTGAATTTCTTAATCTTTTTCCCTGAAATACCATCTGCAATTCACCAAAATGGGTAGAAATTCCAGATACAATGGATCTACCAGATTCATGCACATTGTTCTACTACTCAGCTGCTAGGAACATAACTTCACCAGAAAGGGTAAAAGCTTTTTTAATTGGCGATGCTGTAACCCTTGTCTCCTACTTATTTACCAAATCTGAAGTGTTTTTTGTCTCTTCCCTCTGCCCCATCAAATGGTTTTAAAATCAATCTGAGAACGATGGGGATTATCAGTAATGTTTTATGCTTACTACTTCCTGCTGTTCCCATCCGCCGGGTGGGGGTGTCACAGGGGGTGTTTGCCTGTCTGTTTTGGAAGTCTGATAAAATGGCCAAATGGGAACGTGCAGGCTTCTTTGAGCATCTTTTCAAATCCAAGAAAAAAATGCTAGTTAAACAGTGGAATTTCATACTCTGGACCATTTTGTGAAGATGTATTCAACTGTAACTTCCATCTTCTGTGATCAAACAGAGGTATGTTGCAGTTAACTGACAGGGTAGTTTCCTGCATCAAATATCACTAGTTAGCAACATGTTGAGATGTAGCTGTACTTTTAAAACTGCTTATTGTTTGCATTATGGTAGAACCTATGGATTCCAAAGAGGTTGGGAAATGCATTCAGTTTGCAAATGAGAAAAGCTTGAAGTGTAAGGCCCAAATACTCTCAAGTTTGCATATAGCTTCACTTAAGAAGGCTAATGTTTCATCTACAAGCGATCACATTTTTGCAGTTGCAACGAGCAAGATGAATGCATGTAGGGGGGAAAAGCCTTACAGGTTTTAGTGGGCTCTCTCTGGTTTGATGGGCCTTGTGTAGGAGAACCAGCATTCTCTTTCCTATTTCACAGATGCAGCAGTCAGGCACAGCCAGTCCTTAAGTAGTAGAAACTTGAACTTTCAAGGGTATTTTGGTTGGATTTGTAATCTGGTAGAAGATCTGTATGTAGGCAGCAAATCTAACAGCCACCTTTGCAAGTGTGAAACTCTTGTTCTCTTTCAGCAAAAAGTAACCTTTTCAGAAACAAACATTTAAATCTCCTCTGACACATAACACATTCAGCAGGCTTTGCCAGCACATGCAGGAAGAGTAACACGTGAGCACAGCCCCAGTGGTCTCTGTTTTCTGCCTCCACTTCCAACTTCCAGAGCAGTTATGAGAAGGGCAAGGCGAGAAGGGCAAGCAGAAACTTCAATGCATTTCTTCTTGCCTTTTTGTTAAACCAGTTTTCATATCAGCAGGAAAAATTTCAAAGCAGAAATATTTCTAACTCTAGCACATTCACCAGGAGCATAAATTATTAAGGTGCCTTTGGTTAAAGAAACAAGTCTCGGGCAATCTGTTCAGTCAAATTAACACTAGGTAAGGAGTTGTCACAGCAAATTACTAAAAGCAGCAAATTATTAATTACAGAGAAGGTTTGGGGACAAGATAGAGCTAAAAGTCACTCAGCAAGAGAAATTAAACAAAACATAGATGCATCCACAAGAAAGGAATTCTGCATTAAGAATAAAAATCAAGCTTAAAACTTTGGATTTTACTCAAACTACAGTGATTTATATGTACCGTAACTGAGATGGATTTTGAACTGCATTAGGCTAGAAAGCCAGCTAACTTGGATCACTACTGCTGCTCTGGGGGCAATGAACATTTTTGTAGATGAAAACCAGTAGGACAGCTTGAGTACATCCATGACTACCAACAGGTTGCTACACTTGGAAAAGAACATGTACCTGAAATTCTTTGTTCAAGTATAATTTGTCTTCAAGGAGACCAAGATATATATGTTTTTCACACTCAGGATATAAATATACAGTATGCCCTATGCCTAACTCACCAACATTTTGCAGCAAGAATCATGAGCTTGTGCCTCTTGTGACTATCAATGATGATTTTTATCTTCCATTTAAATGCTTTGAGGAGATGAAAAGTGTGTTTTTTTCCATCAAGTTAAATAGAATGAATGTTAGTATGAATAACACTGTTTACAGAGGGGAGATTTTTCTCTGCTTACTGTAAACATAAAGATCAGCGTTGAAGAGCTCAACACAGTGTAGGTGGTTTGGGTAAAATATATTTTGAAATACCAAGAATAAAGACAAGTACTGCTGAAAGGCCTTCACATTTACCTTGAGTAGTCTTCATGTCACACAGTTCTCTGTGAAATCAAAGTAGCCCTCTAATTTGAGCAAGGGCTAGCCCCTTACCCCTGGGCCATTCCACTTTAAAACTCTCCTAACAGGCAAATGGCTTCCCAGTACACAAGTTTGGGCTCGAGTTTTTTATCCCATTTAAACCTTTAGCATTCCACAGTGTTTCTGAAATGCAGCTTGTCCGAGAAGAATGCAACTATACATGCCGAAGCAAAAGATTCCCCCTCCTATCCTCACGTGTTTGCTTATACCCGCTCCTCCACTGCTGAGGTGATGGCAGTAGAATACACTCAAAGTCTGAAGGACAGAGGGTGCTAGCACAGCTATAGGCAGCTGACTCTTACTCAAAAGACCTGGACTCTTTCTGTGGCTGTCACAGAACCTGGGGCCCTGCCTGGCCCTGGGAAAGCCTTTCAGTTTTTCCTTGCCTCCAGTGCCTTGCCAGGAAACATAGGATGACCCTGCATCTTTCCTTCCATCCCTTGCCTGGTCCAACTGGGAAAAGCTTCTTACCTTGTTCACACACAGCTGGAAGTTCACATTGGGTAGGACATTTGATACACAGAGAATATATTTTTAGTGATCATCATTTACCTCAGGAAAAGCTGCTAGCACCAAGGCAAAAAAATGTAGTAAGCCTAAAATTTCCAACACGGAAGCATAACTCAGTCCTGCTATGAACTGAGAACTTTCTGCGTAACTTGCTGCATGCCACATGGAAAGCCAGAAACAAAGGAAATTTGGGCAAAAGAAAACAGTGAAATATTACTTCTCCCTTTCTCTATGGATTTCACTAAATTAAGTAGATAGCCAGGGCAGATGAATCAACAGTCAAAACATGTACAGCTGCTCCATCTCAAACACAGGTACTTGATTCTCTGTTTACAAGGCTGTCAGCCAGAAATTTCTTTGTTTGAGGAACCAGGGTTTGACCCCAGCTGTTTTTCAGACTGCAAAACCAGCTCACTAATGTTATACTTTAATTGTGCCCACTGCTGTGCCCTCTGCCTCCTACTACTTCAGGCTGTCTCTGAAGTGCAAATTACACATGGGTAGATGTAGAGTCTGGGATAGCTTCCAAACTCTCCCATTAAGAAGCACAGTATTCAACTCCAGCTGCACTGTGCAGAAAGTCCTTTCAGCTGCAAGGATATCAAGCATTGATGAAGCACTCTGTATAAATAACAGAAAATGGGTGAGAAATACAGGTAAGAAACATTACAGGAAATGTAATGTTGGAGACAAGCTTGGGTATCAAGCTACTTCATTCTAGGAGGTGAAAGCTGCAGTCTCTCTCCTGGACAGGTTCTCCTCACTGCAGCACAAACTCTTGCAGTTTCTCTGGTGCTATGTTTAATCCACTGATAATGCCAATTACTTTAGCCCACACATACGCTTTCCTCTACCAAAGACACAAGCTCCCTCATCACCCAGAGAGTTTCTGAGCATAGAAACACCTTCTGCCTCTTTTGCTAGTATCTATGCTTTTGTGCATATTTATTTTCCTGACATTTAAACACTTCATCATTCCTGAAAGGCTGTTTGGGAGAAAGCGGAGATGATACTAAATTAGCAGGAGCTGTGGACTCCCTTGAGGGTAGAGAGGCCTTAAGAGAGATGTGGATAGAGAGCTGGGCAACCACCAACTGTATGAAATTTAACCAGAGCAAGCGCTGGATTCTCCACCTGGCACAGGGTAATCCTGGTTATATGTACAAATTGGTGGATGAGAGGCTGGAGAGCAGCCCCACGGAAAGAGATCTGGGGGTTCAGGTTGATGACAAGTTGAATATGAGTCAATAGCATGCCCTGGCAGCCAAAAGGGGCAACCATGTCCTGGGGTACATCAAGCACAGCATCACTAGCTGGTCGAGGGAGGTGATTGTCGCAATCTACACTGCACTGGTGTGGCCCCACCTCAAGTACTGTGTGCAGTTTTGGACGCCTTAATATAAGGACACCAAACTACTAAAGTGTGCCCAGAAGGGGGCAACCAAGATTGTGAAAGGTCTCGAGGGCAAGACTTATAAGGAGCAGCTGAAGTCACTTGGCTTGTTCAGCTTGGAGAAGAGAAGGCTGAGGGGGGACCTCATCGCAGTCTACACCTTCCTCAAGGGGGGCAGCGGAGGGGAGGTGCTGATCTCCTCTCTGGTGACCAGCGATAGGACAGATGGAAATGGAATGAAGCTGCATCAGGGGAAGTTCAGGTTGGACATTAGGAAAAGGTTCTTCTCTGAGAGGGTGGTCAGCCACTGGAACAGGCTCCCCAGGGAAGTGGTCACAGCACCAAGCCTGTCAGAGTTCAAGGAGCATCTGGGCGACACGCTTAGTCATATAATTTAGTTTTAGGTAGTCCTGCAAGGAGCAGGGAGTTGGACTTGATGATCCTTATGGGTCCCTTCCAGCTTGAGGTATTCTATGATTCTGTGAAAGAGTACATGCACAAAAATGACAGAACACCAAATCCTCCTTTCCTTTCTTTACCTCTCATAGATGCGCTATTGCTAAGGGGGTTTTTTTCTCCTTTTCTTTGTTAATTGCTGATGCTAATCAGATTGACAGAACAGCCTGGTCACTGTTATATAGTTTACAGGCAGCAGCACCAGAAAACAAGAAACTTCAAAAGCAAGTGCAAGAAGCCAATAGTGAGATAATCTATACCAGAGGAGGTTTTCTACCTATGCCCTACTAGTAAGATACAGGCCAGCAAACATAAGAGTTTGTCCCCACTAGTAAGTTACGGAATATAAATGCAGGACTGTCATCCTTCAGGTAATCCAGTAACATGTCCTTGTAAACACCATCTTTTCCTTCAAACAATTTGGAGATTTTGAAGCTTGCTGCCAGATTGGAAGGCAGGTTGGTAACATCAATTTAGTAATCTTCACTTCTGCCTCACAAGGACTCTCTTATAATGCACGGTTCACTCCCTCCTTCCATCCCATCCTTCTAAAAGCTGGTACTAAAAACTATCCACCATTTCTGCTTTTTTTCAGAAGCACAAAAACCAGCAAAAGGCTTGTATCAGAATTCTCTTCTCCAACTTAAATATATATTGGAACAAGCAGATACCAATTTATGAACAGACAAAGTAATGGCATCCTTCTTGCACTGTTTTCAAAATTGGGTTGTATTTTTCCTTCATGACTCATTAATAAGAGATGCCAAATTTCTATTGGCTGGGATCTGATGATACAAACTCACAATCTACCAGTTAGGCTAGAACATCATCTTGGTGCTGTACGAACACATCAAAGCCAACCTCCTGCTTCACTGTCTTTACCAAAACACTTGCAAGGGAGTCAGGACTAGCACATCACTGAGAAAACCTCCACATTTGCTTCAGTGAGGCCAATGATGAAGCAGTATGAAAACATGGGACTGTTCGATTCTTTTTTTCTTCCTTACATATTTAAACTTAAGAAAAAGCCCACTTACAATGCCTGGCTCCCAGCATAAAGAACAGAAAAACTGAAATCTCAACCACCTCAAATAGGAATTTCCCATAAAATAATACCCTTTTTCATCCACTCTTCCAAAAATGCATGAACATCAGGAATTTCAATTACCTCTGCAAGAGGTACAGGGGAGCAGCAGCTACCAAAACAATTTCAGAAGTGCCTAGAAATTGAGAGCTTGACTATCACAACAACAGTTTTGGTAGTGGAGGGAGGGGATACACCATGCACTCCCCAGCACAAAGTCCATTTCCCGAGGGAAGAGTCAGCTTCACCCTTGCTGTGGGACTTGTTATCTTTGAGTAATAACAAAGGGAGGCATGGCAGCAGGACCAATTGCTCAGATGACAAAGTGTCCATTCAGAGACCCCAAGGGCTGACATCAAATGCCAAACATAACCAGAAGGAATATGATCTGGGATCACTTCTCTATGGATTGATTAATTAAACTATTTCTTCTCCTCACTTCTTTATTAAAATGCAGTACTTTCAGGTTGTAACACCCAGTGAACCTGTTTTGCATAAGAAGCAGTACTAACCAAGGCAAATTAAATACCCCAAGGCCTCAACCATAGCTGGATGTCCCTGAAACATTCCAGAACAACTAACAACCAGCAGTAAGATACTGATTTAACATGTTTAAACATGCACTGCATTCTCTAGAAAGTAAATTTAATTGTAGATAGACTATTGGAATAGAACCATTTTTTCCCTAGTTCAGCCACTGATACAGTTTATGGCCCTAAGTAAGATGATTCCACTCTGTGCTGATTTCTTCAGCCTGTTGCCACCCATCTACTCAGAATGAAAGGTGACGAAGACAAGGGTGCAAAAGACATCCCTAGCGCCTTTGCAAAGGGTTTAGTACAATAAGGCTTTTGTACTGGCCAAAGCCTATATGTGATCATTACAAGATACTACACATAAACAATGTTATCTTTGGTTGCTTAATAGACCAATGACCTTTCCCACAGAAATGAAGGAGTCCATTTCCCCATACCACTTTTCTTCTGGAAATCTGTCTGAACAAAACTTGATTTGAAGAGCATTTTTGCAAGCTAACTACAAAGTAATCAAAACTTGGAAATACTTGTGTCAAGCTCCCTTGGTACAGTGGGCAATCACCGTTTATCAACATTTTAGACTCCTGCAAAATGTATTCTGAAGTCTGTTCTATGACTTAGCTTGAATATGGACTATGTTCAGCAAATTCCAAGTGCATTTTTTGTTCTCATTAGTCTATGATCCATGCCTCAGCAACTCCAAAAATGCAGTCATCACACTGACCTTCAAAGCATTCTTGAACAATGGATGTTGACAATTCAGAAGAATATTCCATCAAGAACAGTAAGCGATCGTACTCCCAAAGACAGAACCCAGCAACGTTTTTTGTATCAAAGGAACTATCTCATCTAAAATGTGTGAATCATCATTTTAGTTCTCTTTTTAGACAAAATTTGAAGTATGAGTTGGAGCTCAAAGTTACAATTCCAGCTTCACATGGAATTTGGAAACATCACTGAAACCCCCAAGACAGCTGTTTTAAGCACATGGTAGGAAATCACTGAAAAGCACAAAGGCAGCGTGGAGGAAAATGAGCAGAGACTATTTTTCTTTTCTATTTCCAACTCTTGCACTCACTAAAGCTTGAGATTTCAATGCAGCTTAAACAATTTAGGTATCCTATTCTCATTGAACATCCAGTGGGAACAGAGCACCATCTCTCATTCTCTTCATGCATAGATGTCTCCAATACACATTTAATTTTGATCCACATAAGCAATTTATCACATATTAAATTATTATCACTAGAAGTCTGTTATTAGAAGATTAACAACTCAGTAACAGATGTTCACTATCTATACATAGCAGTCACTTTTTATTTCAAGTAACAATTATAAAAAGGACAGCTACTGTCATTGTAAGCATTTCAGACTATAGAGGCTGCTCCTGACATTAAAAAATTAGTAAGTATTTAATGAAAGCTGTATTACATACTAAATCAATATACTTTACATACAGCATTCTGTGCTCAAAAGCTAGGAGTATCATGACATTTCTCCCAAATATATTGAAAATATAATATGTAAAATACTATACATACACACTTAGCCTCTTCCTTCCAAACTTTGGAAATCATCCTGCCATAGAAGAGCTGGGACAGTCAACAGCATTAGAAATGGAAAAATCATTTCACAGACATTCTGATTTTAAAGTAGTTTATCCCCCAAAAAAGAGGAATTACGAGAATGGAGGCAGTAGACTGGGATAAGGAATATTGGGATTGTCTTCTCCATTCCAAAATCCAGTGCATTATATACAAAGTGTTCTTGCTAAAGTTTGCCACTGCAGTAGCCACACAGCTAAACAGCATTGGCTAGCACATGGAATATAGCCTACTAGGTCCAGAACTGTTACTGACAAAAAATGAGGTCTATTTCAGTTGGGCCTGAGCAACTCCTGCTATGTCCTATTCTAGGCAAGTGCAGAGTAAGCGAGGTTTTGGGAGGGAAGATTGCATAAGCCTTTGAATCACTTCAGTTTGACAGAAAAGTAGAGAATAGTCTCAAGCATAAAGAGGAAAAAAGGCTTAATAGGAGTATGGGATGCTTTTCAAAAATGAAGATTAAGATTTCATCTTTCTTTTTTCCAAATCTTTCCAATTTGGGGGTTCTCAATTTATGTAACTTCCAGTATTTTTGATTTTCAGAGCCTGGGTACTCTGAAAAAATGCTTTTAAAAACCCCCTTCAAACCAGACACCTCAAATTAAGGTACTTAAGCAAATTAAGTACTTAAGCAGTCAGTGTTGACTTTGGTTTTCATTTGATAGGGGTTTTTCACCCAAAAAGAATCTAGACTAACTTCAGTGAACTATGAGGTTCCTTTAACATACATGAACTCCAGGAAGAGGGTATCTTCCCTCACATTTCTGAAGCCTGTGAATCTGGTGCAGTAATAAGTTACATTAGTATCATCATCTGCACTAAACAAAATGTACTAAAGATACCACACATTACAAGAAGTGATGGCACTGGATAAACTCACAGCACTTCGCAATGATCAACAATAAAAGTATTTTAAATAAATTTTGGAAGCATCAAAATATTGAAACTGGTATTGTCGTGATATGACAATGTCCGCTATGAAACAACTCAATTCCAGCATCAAATCTGCCATCTTACAAAAGACACTGCACTGGCTTTAAATTACACAGCTAAGTATCTGTAACCAAGAACAGACACTATCTATCAGTTTTAGGCAACAGCTAAAAAAGATTTATCAACAGGGAGGTTTAGAAGACTTGCATTCAGTTTGCACAGAAGTATCTGGACACTTTAATACCTATATTTGTCTCTTCGAAAGTCCTGTAAGTAGAGAAGGCAATGGAAGACTATGCGTGGAGTCCATAGATATACTACAAACAGCAGAGACAAAGAGCTACTCTAATGCCACAGATGCAGGAGTAGCACTAGCAACATCAAGCACTTGGGTCTCTTCCAAACGGATGGGGAACCACATATCATCAGCAATGAATGTATCACATGGAAAATAACACACTTGCAGAAGTGCCTTCCATTGATGTTTAAACTCGGGGTAGAAAAATGTTAATGTTTCAGTATCAAAAGAAGATGGAACTAGAATGAAATGTATTGATTCTTTTTCATACAGAGA